>OU696696.1:186466091-186583591 GCA_916050605.2 Platycheirus albimanus
GGGCTCAGACAATTGAGTAATACCTTTACACATTTTGTCACCGTCATCCGTTTTGTCAGACCTGAGACTGAGATCCAAATAATTTTCGACGCTTTGTAAATATGAATCGAAAGTTTCATTGTTTTCGTCGTAAGGTTGAAGATTTAACCCTTGAGCTGGAGCCGTCGTGCTAGTTCGGGCGGGAAGCTCAAGTAATGATTCAGCTAGTTTTTTAATGTGTCTTCGATACTGGTTGTCATGATGCAATTTTTTATTTTTTTTTAATGATATTTTAAAGTCTAGTTTTGTAATGCTCTTCGTTTTATAATGTTGTAAATGTAATGTAATTGTAATGTAATATTTGTAATAAGTACACACCTCAATTTACCAAACCAAATTTGGACGCTGTAACATAACCTTAAACATTCTTCTTCTTGTTTTGCATATATGTAATTTTTTCCGTTTTGGTTTTTTTTCCCATCCTCGTTCGCCAATTGTTTTGTTTTCCGAAAATGTCTGAGTGGTTTCAATAAATGTCTTATGAAAATACGGTTGTAATTTATTCCAACAATATATATATATATATTTTATTTCACTATTATCTATACACATAAATAAAAATGAAGTGTCTGTTTGTAATTTCAAAATATCAGTTTTTTACTAAATGCGTATGAAAATACATACGGTACTTAGAACTTACTTGTCTGTCTGTCTGTTTGTTCCGGCTAATCTCGGAAACGGCTTCACCGATTTTAGCGGGATTTTCACTGGCGGATAGCTGATGTTGTAAGGAATAACTTAGGCTATTTTAATTACTCCTCTAGGTGGCGCTGCGGTCGCAATTTTCAAAAATTCATATTTATGGGCCGATTTTGACGGGATTTTCACAGGCAGATAGCTGATAATCTATACACATCTATACACATAAATAAAAATGAAGTGTCTGTTTGTAATTTCAAAATATCAGATTTTTACTAAATGCGTAGGAAAGTACATACGGTACTTAGAACAAAAAACGCAAGTTTTAAAATTGTTGTCTGTCTGTCTGTTTGTTCCGGCTAATCTCGGAAACGGCTTTACCGATTTTGACGGGATTTTCACTGGCGGATAGCTGATGTTGTAAGGAATAAATTGAGATATTTAAATTACACCTCTAGGTGGCGCTGCGGTCACAATTTTAAAAAATTCTTATTTATGGGCCGATTTTGACGGGATTTTCACAGGCAGATAGCTGATAATCTATACACATCTTTTATATACACATAAATAAAAATGAAGTGTCTGTTTGTAATTTCAAAATATCAGTTTTTTACTAAATGCGTATGAAAATACATACGGTACTTAGAACAAAAACGCAAGTTTCAAAATCTGTCTGTCTGTCTGTCTGTTTGTTCCGGCTAATCTCGGAAACGGCTTAACCGATTTTGACGGGATTTTCACTGGCGGATAGCTGATGTTCTAAGGAGTAATTAAGGCTTTTTTAATTACTCCTGTAAGTGGCGCTGCGGTTGCAATTTTCAAATATTCTTATTTATGGGCCAATTTTGACGGGATTTTCACAGGCAGATAGCTGATAAGCCGAATTAACTTAAAATTACACAGTATCTATATACATAAATAAAAAGTGTAAAATATCAGCTATTTACTAAATACGTATGAAAGAATTATTATTTTCAATACCTACATTGATGAATTTTGGCGAAACGAAGTTCGCGGGTCAGCTAGTTTATTATAATATAAATGGTTTTGATAAATTAAGAAAATTGCACTGCTAGAAGAGCCAAAGACGAGGTCTACTTTTGGAATGAATGAGATGAGAAAAACCATAGCAATGTTAATTCCAGGAGTAAGAGGTTGAATGTCAAAAGCGCTAGTTTCTGAATAAGTAAGTGAAAGCCAAACCAAAATAGCACGTGTAAGCAGCGTAGTTGTGCAGTTTTGCACCCGGTTACTTCTTCTTAGGGATTGCTTTCAATCGATGTCATCTGGAAATATTGGGACCAATCGATTTGTTGCACGGTGCACAACTTCTCGTTTCGTTGACTTAACATCAACTCTGAGCGCATTACCTTTTTCATCAGGATAGCATTCAATGAGTCGACCCATTTTCCAGTCTGAAGGTATAACGCTCGCTTCTTGAAGTAATACTTCATCTCCGATAGCGAGGTTTTGAGTTGCCAACTTCCATTTGTTTCTTTTCTGTAGATGTTGGATTTATTGTTGGTGAAATCTTTTCCAAAATTGCTGCTGAAGCTACTGTACTTGTCACCAGCGTTTTGTATTTGGACCAACACTTTCAGATGAATGGTCAGCATAGATTACAGAGTTCTTAAAGCTACGCTGAGTTATAAAGTGAAATGGTGTTATGGCTGGTGCATCATCTGCTTCTAACAGATCTGAATATAAGGGTCTGCTGTTAAGTATACCTTCAATACGACATAAGAGGCTGTTAAATTCTTCGTATGTTAGATTCCTTGTGCCTGACATTTTCTTTACAAAATGTTTCATAGATTTCACGGCGGCTTCCCATTAGTCCACCGAAGTTTGGACTGTACGGTGGGTTGAACTTCCACACTATTTCTTGGATGGCCAGGCTATCCTTGGTATTTTTAGTGATCTAAGTCCTTTCTTCGTTGATTTTCCTTTTAGCTCCAATAAAATTTTTGTCATTGCCGGAGAGCACAAGGGAAGGCCAACATCGCCTATTATAAAAACGTGTGAAAGAAACATATCCGTGCTCAGATCGGAGCATATTTCTAGATGAACAGCTTTCGGAACTAGACAAACAAATACTGCCACCCAAACTTTGATTATTTTATCGAATCTTATTGCGCTGGCTTTAATATGAAACGGATCGCACAGATCAACTCCAATTTTACTGAAAGTGGGTGCTGGAGTAATGCGTTCCAGTGGTAGATGGCCCATAATCGGCTGGATGGTCTTAGCCTTCCATCGGATACAAACTGGACAGGATCGAATACATTTCTTTACAGGAGATCTAATAGAAGGGATCTAGTATTCTTCTCTTATTAGTTGCTCTGCCAAGGAATTCTCGCTATGATGGTGGCCATGGTGAAGCTGGCGAACGATCAAGTCAACTAAGTGACATTTTGTTAATATAATTGGGTGGCATTGGTTCTATGGAATATTTACAAGGGAAATCCTCCCCCTAAGCGAAGTATGTCGTCAGAATCAATAAATGGTGTTAGGCAGGCTAGCCAGCTTTTTGTTTGGAAAAAGTCTTCTCGTTGTTGCTGAAATTGGATAATTTTTGTCTTTGCTTTAGATATTTCTTCAGCAGTGATAGGGCCAGTTGGACGTGTTAATTTTTTTATCTTAAAAGTCCAGCGAAGACAGTAGGCGATCACTCGCAATAAATGGTTGAAGCAAGAGAATCTCTCGATGAAGCTTTCTTCCACTGGATCATTTGTGGTAGCATTGCTTATAGCACTCTATCTCCTTGAACGGGGTGAGTGGTAACTGGTCGTTCATTAACCAACTTGGTCCACTAAACCATACTATGCACTCGATTAAGTGAGTTGGTGTAAGTCCGCGTGAGGCTGTATCTGCCGGATTTTCAGAAGATGGAACATAGTGAAGATCCCTGGGGTGGATAATTTTTTGAATTTAGCTGAATCTTGACTTCACAAATTTATTATCAATCTCTTTGTTATTTCTTACAAAAGCAAGGGCAACCAAACTGTCAGTGTAGCCAGTCAAAGTAATATAAGGAGAATTTAACTTGGTACTTAAATGAATAAAAAGTTCTGTTAGAAGTAAAATTCCTTCAAGTTCCATTTTGTGTATTGTGCACTTTACTACAGTTTGTCTTAAGTGGGTTGACGCGACCTCTTACCGCTAGTAAGCAAATAGTGTAAATTGAGTTTTCTCCCTCAGTCTCCGCAATTTTTACTCGGCTGTAAGCTACTGCTACGTAACCGTCTCTGGGGGCATCACAAAATCCAATGAGCTGAATAAGAGTGCTTTTAACTCCTCTAATCCATGACGGGAAGGATCAAACCCATTTGATCATAAAGCGAAGCGGCTGCTTAAAACAGGCCTGTTTTTGTGTATTTAATGTTTTCTTTGTTCGTGTTTTGAAAAGAAACATCCTCTACTGGGTTGTAGAGTATTCCTAAGATTTTCATTGTTGGATCGGTGACTTGCTTGTATGACCCAAGCTTTCTAGTCTCCTCAACGTTAATTAGAAATTCTGGTTTATTCGATGTCCATTTAGTTAGAGATAGTAATGCTGATGATGCTAATGATAGTTAATGCCGTCTGCTCCGTGAAGTAAATCGTCCTGTAAGTAGAATTCTTGATGATGTCAATAATTTCCAGGTCTGGGGCATTGTCTTCAGCTATTTGACGGACCGTTCTGATGGCTTGCCATGGAGCACAGTCTACTCCATAAGTTACAGTATTCAGGAAGTATTCCACTAAAGATTCATATTTATTTGGTCGCCAGATTATTCTATAGTGTCTGACTCTGGTATCAGAAATTGGCAGAACATCTGTTGCATGTCCCTGGTGAATATGAATTCGTATTGTGGACTCTGATGGATGATGTCGAATATGTGGGACTGGAGTTTCGGTCCTGGGTAAATAAGCTGGTTGTGGCTGACACCGTTACTTGAAGGTGCACTGGCGTTAAAAACGTTCCTCAATTTTGTTGTGATAGCATTTTTGCGAATGATACTTAAATATGGGATAAAGTAAGCGTTGCTCGTCTCATTTCGTTGTTGGCAAACAGGAACTGGGGACATATGATGAGACTTTAGATAATCCGCCATGAAATCCTTTGACATCTTCTTGTGAATTTCACCCTTCTCTGATCTAGTAGCAAAGGATTGGGACATATTCGTTATCAACTAAAAGTTTTGCAATGGCTTTAGAGAGGAGAACATTAGACGATGTTTCAGACTCATTTTGGCATAGATAAGTGCTGCTTGTTGCAGGAATTTTAGTCTGGATTGAAACTGCTTGTGAATGCATTGCAATAATATGACGACTTTGGCATATTTCACATTTCAAAAAATGTTTTGATCTGCACGGAGAGCGATAGTCAAAACGATGCATAGTGCAATATATGCACATTTTGTAGTCTCTTAGTAAGGTTTCCCGATTTTGGGAGCTTAGAAACTTTAGACAATCTGTCACAAAATGTTGTTCCCTGCAGATGAATCATCTTTTCGTCAGTTGTGGCTGGATTTTTGCATGGACTCTGGTGTATGGAATCCCAGGTCTTTCGCAATTGGGTTTTTTTGAATTGGCTTCATTGCTTTCTGTACATTGCCTTGAGTCAAATGGTGCTGGAATTCTCTAAGCATGTAGTCTTCAATTTGCAAGGTGGGGAATGTGTTTTTAGAACTGACGACATCTTCTAGCCTTCCACATGTGATGGGATCTTTGCCTCTTACGTCAAGAAAGGCTAATACCTGTTCTCTATTTACCTCGTTTCTTTTTGGATTTGATATCCACCTTTCAGTGTAGTGCATAAAGTTAATGATATAGTCCGCATTGCCCGTAATAGTTGGTCGTTGGGGAAGAGCCAATAGGGCTTCCAATTCCACATTGGCTTAGTGCCTTGGATTATCAAATGCTCGGTCTAAAAGATCCCAGGCTACACCGTAGTTGTCTCCAGTCAAATCCAGACCACTAAATACTTCCAGTTCTTTGCCACTTAGCTTGGATTTCAGCAAGGCAAAACGGTCGATATTCGATGTACGGCTTCTACGCACCAAGAATCGAACTGTTCCTTAAATTCCCGTTACTTCTACTAAAATCGGTGATGTAAATTTCCGGGATTTTGACAAAAACATATTCGGTACGAGACCCTGTAGCTTAAAACTTGGATTCACGTTCGATGGTGGGTTTTGCTATGGCGTGCAAGAGTGCTTCAGTTGCTTGCGCTGTTGAATTGATCCGGGGCAGCACTGGTTGTAATCGTAGTAAATGTGTTTTATTCAGGTGTTTTTTGCATGTAAATCTTTCATTTTGCATCAATATAATATCTTATAGTTCATTTTAAAATCATTTGTGATCAGTTTAGTGATTTAGTTTTGTGTAATATTAGTCTAATATATCAAAACTTCAATAATTCTTTTTTTTGTGCTGTGGTAAGAGTAGGTATCATTCACATTTTTTTCTTCATTGCGGTAGTTAAGCTTTTGTTGAAGTAATTTACTTCCCCTCCATTTGACTTTTAATTATTTTGTTCTCTTTTCTCTAATATTCATTAAATCTTTTAATCCCCTCTTCTTCTATTAAAGCATGACATTTGTAGGGTTTTGTATTTTAAATAAGTAATACCTGCTAAATTTATTATTGACATGACAGTCGGTACTGTCGCACGCAATCCATCAGAATTGCGGTATTGTCCCATGTTCGAATCTTTGCCGGGTCCAATTTTTTCTTCTCTTTTTTTCTCTTTTCGTTTTTTCATTTTAAGAGAGCTGATTTTGATTTGTACTTTTTAATCTACGATTTTATTTTTATTTTTCTGTTCTTCAGCGGAGAAATGTACAGACCATTCGAATTTGGCGCCTCTTTTTGCTTGTTTTAGTCCTTGTGGGAAATTATTTCATGCCAAATGTTTAGGTTCAACCAGTGTTGGATAGTTACGCGTAACTTTGAAATTTTAATTAGTTACACGTAACTTATGTAACTTATGTAACTAATGTAACTAATGTAACTAAATGTAACTAATTGTAACTAAATGTAACTAACTTTAACTAATAGAATTTTTAAAATATAAAAACTCACATTCCATGTTAAATTGAAACTTAGAAGTTCCGTCCACAAACCCGATCGAATGACGATTGACTAAACTGTTTTATGACAAAGCTGGATGATTGATATTGCCGTCGGGCCAGCTGCCAGCTGTGGCCACGGCAACCTGGCAAGGAAAACATTTGTAAATTACTTTCTTTCTGCAAAAAATAAATTTAAAAATAATAAAACAAAATAGATCTCGTTTGATTTCCTTTGGGCGAGCCAAATCTGAAATTTGAGACCAAATCTGAGATCAAATCTGAATTTACCATACAAAAATAAATCTCAATAAACAAAGAAATGTCCAGGAATCTCAAGAAAGAAGCGGAAACTCTAAATGTAAGTAAAAATCCATTGTATGCTCCAAGAATATAATATTTTATTAGATTTCCTTTTCATCAGGAACATAGTAATTTCAATATGTATTCCTTGGCAGGTTGCCGTTGACCTTGCTAATAAAAGAATTTTATCAATAGTCGATTGGGATTCAGGATGAAATGTGATTTTTTTTATTTTTTTATTATTAAGTTAGAGTTAGTTTTATTTAGTTACAGTTAGTTACATTAAGTTACATTAGTTACATTAGTTACGCCAAATATTGGGCGTAACTAATTCACATTAGTTACGCGTAACTAAACGAGTAACTTACTTCATGTAACTTACTTGCCAACACTGGGTTCAACTAATCATTTTATCGAAAAGATCAATTCTTCAAAAATTGCTTTTTGGTACTGTACAATCTGTACTAAAGTATCTCTTTCCCAAGTTACTCTTAAAATGTTGGCCCTTAAGGATGAAATTCTTAAAATCGCTAAGAACTTTGAGGTTTTGTCAAAAAAATTTAATTCAATTGCAGCTGATGTGGCTTCTATTTCGTCCCCAATTGAAACTGCGAATAAGTCAACGTCGATTGGGCCTTTTGATTCTGATTCTTCACATCCTTAACCCACTTCCCCGAGCAATGCCTTTACTTCTTCTACTAAGCTCCCCAAAGCACCATCAGATCCTAAAAAGGGTATCAAAAGGGAGCGGGAGGGGACATCATCTTCAAAAAATTCTTTTCCGGCACCAAAGCGCCCTAACTCACGAAATTCCAACTATAAACAAAATATCACTTGCTTCTCTTCAGGAAAAAAATATAGCCACTGAAATTATTCCACTTTCCGATATAAATCCACCGGCAGTTCCCAGTGTATTAACAAGCACATCCCTACCCTGTCATGAACTGAAAACTGTATCGAGTAGTTCCAATTACAATGACAACAGCGGATCTGAACCTCCCAAAAAATTAGAGTCCGTTTCAAAGCCTAAATTAGTATTTATATCCCGACTTGACCCTGAACTTCAAGCCAATGACATAATTCAACATCTTGTTGTCAGTAACTGCATTTCAAGTGCGTCATCTATAAAATGCACTAAAATCAGCAAGCCTGACAGTTTTGTGTCATCTTTTAGGATAACCACTCCTCTTTCTTTATTCGATTCTGTCTGCGACATAAAATTTTGGCCTTCCTTAACACTTGTAAAAGAATTTGTAGTTCGATCAAAGAATCTAAGTAATCGAATTGCTAAAGTTCCGGCTCCAAAAAACTAAAAAGGATTACCCTCTTCCACCAAAATGTAAGAGAGCTACGCAGAAAAACTGCTGAAGTTTTTAAAAACTCTCAAGCATTTCCACATGATATTTTTGCTTTTACAGAAACATGGCTCAATAGTTCATTTTTGAACACAGAAATTTTCGGCGATGAGTTTTATGTTTTTAGAAAGGACCGTCGTCATGTGGATAAACCGAAAGAATTGGGGGGTGGTGTGTTGATTGCTGATTGCTTTTTGAAGAGTTTAATTTACTTTCCAGAAACCTTTATGCAGCATATGTGACGGAAATGGAAATTTCGTTGAAGATTGATCCAAAGAGATTTTGGAAATTTGTAAATTTAAAGAAGAAGTCTGATGGGTATCCAGTGAACATTGTTTACAAAGATTCCGCTTTGACAAGCTCACTTGAGATATGCAATGCGTTTGGAAAGCATTTCAGTAAATCTTTTATCGAAAATCCTGTCAATAAAGACTATGATTTCTTTGACTACTCCCGTGATTTCCCCCAAGCCACTTTTAATAACATCCACATTGATAATGATAAAGTTTTGCATTGTCTTTCATTGCTGAAAGATGACTACTCTCCCGGTCCTGATGGCATTCCTCCTATAATATTAAAAAAATGTCCCTCCGTTTATGATTCTCCCTTGCAATTTCTTTTCAAGCTATCCCTTAAGTCCGGTAAATTTCCTCAAGTATGGAAAGATTCATTCATTACTCCCGTCTTCAAAAAGGGTAATAAGTCCGATATCACCAACTACAGACCGATTTCTAAACTGTCTTCTATTCCAAAGCTTTTCGAGCAAGTTGTTTGTGATAGCATAACGTTTTTCTGCAAACATTTAATCTGCCATCAACAACACGGCTTCATGCAGAAGCGGTCTACCGTCAAAACTTATAAACCTTTATGAACAAGTGCTCAAGGCCATTAGAGAGTGGACATGAGGTGGATTGTATCTGCACAGATTTCTCAAAAGCTTTTGACCAACTCTCATGAAATTATGATTTTCAAATTGAAAGATTAAGGATTCTCTGTAGGATTTGTTAATTGGATATATTCATATCTTTGAAATAGATCACACATAGTTAAGTTCAAAAATTCGTTTTCTAATCCTTTCCCAGCAAAATCAGGAGTCCCACAAGGCAGCCATCTTGGTCCGTTACCTTTAATACTAGCTATCAATGACGTAATTTCATCTATTCATTCTAGTGAGATCCTTGTTTTTGCTCACGATATGAAAATTTTCAGATCTATTAACTCAGCTAATGACATGTCCGTGAAGTTAGCATAACAAATGTCAGCATCTCAACTTTTTTTTGGAGTTCTTGTCGCATGCACATGAGTTCTATGGTAGGTAGGTAGGTAGGTAGAGATGGCGGTTCTAATTTGAGTTGAAAAACTCCTTAAAAGAACTCAATTAGCGCTGGTGTGCGCCGTTTTGTTACCATTAACCAAACAACTTAACGAAGGCTTAGACTGATGTGATGGTATGTGTTCTACGGAGAAGGACGGGAAGAACTAGTTTTCTCTTGGAAAGGTGACTCAATCTATCAGACCAAACCATAGGACAGTTCCATGTAACCCAACTCCAGACTTTATGCCACCTAGGCAGGTTGCTGGTTGGTAAAGGTACACTGGTTCTGTCCAGGATTGGTCCAGTACACGGGCTTGGCGCAGAAGCCCCCCAAGAAACACAAAACCGACACCTAGGCGAGATGTATGGTTCTCAAGAGGGTTTCCCCGTCAAGAAAAACCTGATTGATTAGAGGGATTGTGAGAAAAGGACTACGAGAGGAAAGGGAGGGAAGGGGAGACAATTATAAGCCGCCCAGTCACCCTTAAGTCGGCTTCAAGCAACCAAACTGCAGACTATATACCACCTAGGCAGGGTGCTGGTTGGTAAGGTCATATTGAATCCGCCAAAAAGGGCTGGCCGAGTAGGGGGGAGGTAAGATAATTATAAGCTGCCAGGACACTCCCTGGTCGACTTCAAGCAGCCAGACTCCAGACTATATGCCATCTAGGCAGGGTGCTGGTTTGTAGGGGAACATTGAAATCTTGCAGGGAGTTGTCCTTGTAAAAGGGTCCAGCATAGGAACCACCCAGATCATACCCCACCACCTAGGTGAGATGTATGACCCTCATCTGGGTCCCATGCTGATCCCCTGATTGCTTGATTAGGGGGACTAGAAAGATTTTAAGAAAAGGGATGGGATGAACTAGTTGAGGGTGTGATTGTCGGGATAGACGATTTATTTATAGCCATTTTGTCGCATTCAGGAATTTAATCAAATCTTTGATTTTTTTATTTGACAGTTCCCCAAGGTCTTCGTAAAAATCTCCACCCAGGGTTCGCATCCTGATGCGAGATAAAGCTGGGCATTTGCACAGTAAGTGGAAAACAGTTTCCTTCTCTGCTTCGTCTCTACAGGATCGGCAGTAGTCGTTGAAAGGAATACCAATTCTTGCAGTATGCACCCCCACTGGCCAGTGGCCCGTGCTTATTGCTACCACCCTGGCTATATCTGACCGATCTTTGCAGAGCAATGCGTTTGTTCGTGATTTATTGTAGGCAGGCCACATCTTCCTGGATATGATGCAATTGGTCAAATTGCTATACCTTTGATTAGATACGGATGTAAAGTGTGATAAGACAATGCTCTCACAGCCCCCAGCGGAATGCTGACGGCTTCGGCGAGTGAGCTGTGAAGGGCTGATCCTTGCCTGGCAAGCTCATCTGCTTTTTCGTTCCCCTGAAAACCACTGTGCCCTGGAACCCAGAGCAGAGTGACTTTCAGGTTTGAGCCAAGATCATCCAGTTCTTCCTGGCATTGCCTGACTAATTTGGAGGAAGTGGATGTCGAATTAAATGCCTTGATAGCGGCCTGACTATCGATTAGTATAGCAACATTTCATTTTTTTGGCAATCTTGCCTAGAATAAAGGTCGCCTTCTTGAACTGATTTCGCAATTGGGCACTCTCGCTTTTGTCCTGAGTAGCGCCGCTATGTCTGGTTTTGCTATCAGGGTTCTTTTCGTGTTTTTTGGTTTTTGTGGCACAGGCGTACTATGGCTGGTACTTCCTGTGCCGGACGGTTTGGGCAACTCTACCGTACGGAAGCTTCCAGTACTGATAATGCTACCCGTGAGTGTTTCCTGGCTCGAAGCCAGGAGTTCATCCTCAGATGAAAAACCTAAAAACGTTGTTGTCACTGGCGACTTATTTCCTTGCGGGGCCAAGTCCGTACCGGCAGTCGCGACTCCTGCCGACATTTGAACGTATATCCCCGTCCGATTTGATTCTTCTGTCTTTTGTGTATTGTCCATATTTGTTAATTGTTATTTGTTTGTTCGTTTTGGGCTTTGTTGGTTTTCCACTCTTTATTTGCCTAAAAATTTTGCCGACAAATATTTCTAGAGTGTAGGTACTTAAGCCCCCTCACCGACGCCAAGGTTAAGTCCGCGAGGGCTTCCAAAATAGTTCTGCATGATTTCACTGAAAAAAATTGATTTAAAAAAGTAAAATGTCAACTTCACGCCAGCATATCATTTCTCGAAAAATCATATATAAATATTTTTTTCGGGTGTAAAAAACCCTGTCTAGGAGTTCCTCATACCTAAAAAAAAAATAGTTTTGTGAAATTCAGACAGAAAAAAAATAAAAACAAAACATTAAATTTCCATAAAAAAAAAATACATGTATGCCCAAAGACTAGGTAACCCAAATTGTGATGGTAAATTTTATTTTTTTGATTTAAACGACTTGCCTGAATATGTTTTCAATAAAAATCTGGATTTTTTTACTTCTAACACTATTTTAACGGAAGTTACGAATTTTTTTCTAATTTTTAAGGTGCTTTTTCACGACTTTTTGGTAAATGACCTTGGGATGCTGGCTTTTTCTAGGAGTTCCAGCTCATTCATCGATTTCAACATATAGATATAATGTGTTTACAAAATAATCCGTAAAATTCCCGTTTCTAACGCTTTTCTAACAAAAAATATGATTTTTTTTAATAATTTTTAGAACGATTTTTCACGACTTTTGGTAAATGACCTTGGGATGCTGGCTTTTTTTAAAAATTCCAGCTCATTTATTGATTTCAACATATAGATATAATGTGTTTACAAAATAATCCGTGAAGTTCCCGTTTCTAACGCTTTTCTAAAAAAAATATGATTTTTTTTATAATTTTTAGAGCGCTTTTTTTGGTAAATGACCTTGGAATGCTGGCTTTTTTTAGGATTTCCATCTCATTTATCATATATTATATTATAGTAAAAGTTGTCTAAGCGGACTGCTTTTGACAAACTTCTATTTAAAAATACTGGAATATTGCCAATTTTTGAATCCTAAATGAATTCCCATTTAGGGCAGTCATCGTAGCATGTTGTGCGGGCTCTTATTAATTTTGGCTGATTTCCATCTTCAGCATATTTATTAGGATGATTGCCTTGCAACTCATAGAACTTGCTTCAATTGCAAATTTAAAACTAAAAATATAACTGAGTTTGGGTCACACATTATCATTGACACCTCATTGACAACAGATCCTTTTTACAAATCAAAAGATTCAATAAAAGCTCATTATTAAAGCTCTATAACAAAAGTAATTAAGGTTGGCAAGAAGAACTATTTGCTTGCTGGGGTTGTTCATTTCGACCAAGATCGTGAACATTACAGCGCATTTGGTTTAGCAGGGCAGTTTTTGTACAAATATGACAGCCAGTTCAAAAAACGTCAAACTGTTTCCACAAAAACAAACATAAGCCCCCATTTATTAATATACACAGTTTGCAATCAATTCATTAAAAAAAAAATAATTAAGCCAGGTCCCATCACGTCCATGTCGTTGGCTTTGGGTAACGCAAAATTTGGGAAGAACCATGTTTTTAACAGAGCGTGATTGGTAATTTTTATAAAATAACTATGTTTGAATTTAAAATCGCCCTAAATAAAAAAAAATAAAAAGAGGTAGAAATGGGAACTTCTAGGATTATTTTGTAAACACATTATATCTATATGTTGAAATTGATAAATGAGCTGAAACTCCTAAAAAAAGCCAGCATCCCAAGGTCATTTACCAAAAGTCGTGAAAAAGCGCTCTAAAAATAAAAAAAAAAAATCATATTTGTTGTTAGAAAAGCGTTAGAAACGGGAACTTCACGGATTATTATGTAAACACATTATATCTATATGCTGAAATCGATAAATGAGCTGGAACTCCTAAAAAAAGCCAGCATCCCAAGGTCATTTACCAAAAGTCGTGAAAAAGCGCTCTAAAAATTATAAAAAAAATCATATTTTTTGTTAGAAAAGCGTAAAAAACGGGAACTTCACGGATTATTTTGTAAACACATTATATCTATATGTTGAAATTGATAAATGAGCTGGAACTCCTAAAAAAAGCCAGCATCCCAAGGTCATTTACCAAAAAGTCGTGAAAAAGCACCTTAAAAATTAGAAAAAAATTCGTAACTTCCGTTAGAATAGTGTTAGAAGTAAAAAAAATCTAGGTTTTTATTGGAAACATATTCAGGCAAGTCGTTTAAATCAAAAAAATAAAATTTACCATCACAATTTGGGTTGCTAAGAGGGCATCATGTAATTTTTTTTTTTATGGAAATTTAATTTTTTGTTTCTATTTTTTTTCTGTCTGAATTTCACAAAACTATTTGTATTAGGTATGAGGAACTCCTAGACAGGGTTTCTTACACCCGAAAAAATATTTAGATATGATTTTAGAGAAATGATATGCTGGCGTGAAGTTGGCATCTCACTTTTTTAAATCAATTTTTGTCAGTGAAATCATGCAGAACTATTTTGGAAAACTATCAGGAACTATAGAACTCATGTGCATGCGACAAGAACTCCAAAAAAAGTTGAGATGCTGACATTTGTTATGCTAACTTCACGGACATGCTAATGACCGCGTATAATTGCAAGCCGACATCGACAGATTCGCTATCTGGTGTAGCAAGAATTGGTTAAGCCTGAATCCAGCGAAATGTCAGACAATGACGTTTTCAAGGAAACGGGTACAAAGTTTACACGGCTATTACATTTTACAACAAGTTTTGCATCGCGTTTTTAGTTTTAAAGATCTGGGAGTAAATTTTAGCCCAGACTTGAGTTTCAAGGAACACATCAACTTTATTGTTAAAAAAGCTAATTCCATGTTGGGATTTCTTAAAAGATAACTGTCATGTTCGCCCCCATCTAGAATATGCTTCACAGATATGGTCTCCTATCTACGAAGTTCATAAGTCTAGGATAGAGGCAGTTCAGCGTAATTTTATTCGATTTGCTTTAACATGTCTCTCCTGGGCTGATCCATACAGCTTCAAACTTTGTCACAAAGGCGTATTAACAATTATGTTATTTTATTCACCAACTTTTAACGGGATCTTTGGACTCACCCGATCTTCTATCATGTGTAGGTTTTAATTATCGTGAAGGGGCTCATCATCTTCGTAGATTAGAGCTATTGCATTGTCCCCAACAACGTACTAATTATGGCATGAATGAACCTCTTACCCTCATGTGCAAACTTTTCAACTCAAATAAAAGTATTGTTGATTTTATTATTAGTAAATCCTTTCTAAAAAAAACATATAAAACCAATGCACCACGCTCATAGTTTATGTTTAGTATGTTCTCAATGATTTTGTATCTATTTTGTATAAATGTATTTGTTTATTTATTGTTTTATTTTTTGGGCTTGTGTTATGCTATTTGTATATTTTGCTTACTAACAACTAACACCTGCACTAAATGATATATATAATTTTTGTTTAATGATTAAAAAATCGGAAAAAAATATATTACTTTGTTCTCCACCGGAGAACAGAAATAAAATGACAAGCGGTTTTATTTTAAAAATTGTTTATTGAATCGAACACTCCGAACTTCAGATTCCTTACCTTGGGTAGGGGGAAATCTGAAGTTATGCTAAGACTGATCTACGGCTGACTGAGACAAATTATTTTGAAACTCTTTTTATAATACATAATTGCTGACACGAGAAATCTGTATTGAATGAGAAGAAGCGTTGATGCGCAACTTGGGTGGCAAGAAGTGCTGAATGTACATTTACTGATTAAATTTAAAGTACAGAGTGGGCTTATCTTTAAGTTGTGGAATTTGTTGGGGCACACAAGAGGGCTCTGATATAACACCTCCCCCCTTAGAGTCTTCTAATGGTATGAAAGTGACCGTTGGAAGATTTACATTATTTATAATTTTCTTATTTTTAATTGTAAGGTAAACATAAATTATTACAATGATAAAAATAGTTACAATGATAAAATATATTGTGAAACTTGACTTTTTATGATTATATTTAAGTTCTTTGATTTCTTTTAAATTATTTATATTTTCAAAATGTAGTTCTTGAAACGTCAAATCTTCTATTTTTGTATAATTAATATTTGAAATTGTATTAGGAATTAGGGGTTCATGTTTATAGTTTTTTCTTTCATATACTTTATTATTTATTTTTATTTTACAATTTTAAAATTTAATGAGGTAACTAGCTTTTATTACAATCTTTTGGTTAATGCAATTTTGATTCATTTCTTGCAATTTTATATTTATTAATATAAGATTATTATTTCCAATTTCTAAAACTTCTTCATTTACATTTTGTACAAGTTTACAGTGCATTGACTCTTTGAGTATGTTTTCAATACAATCATCATTTATTTTACTTAAATTGTTTATATATTTTGTAGTGTCATATATAATTTGATCTTTGACTAAATATAGATTTTTATTTATTTTTAATTGTGAATTATTTTCTTTATTTGGAATAGGTTGAACATATATCTTTTTGTATAATTCGTCTGTAAATTTGGGAACTTTAATGATGAATATAATATTTGTATTATATAAAGCCAAACTAAGGTTTAATTCTTCCAGGTTATTAATACTAATGCCATATTTAGTTATTTCTTCTGTAGTTAAAATATCCCTACTCAGTACTCCTAATCTTGAAGTCATTATTATTTCTTTTATTTTTTCTATATCTTCATGAAGGTAATCGAGGTTTTCTCTCAGCTTTATTTCATATTGTATTTTAGCTATATCTTTTTCGTAGTCGTAACTGTCTATGAAAGTATTAATTCTCCTTATTAAACTATTGGTTTCATTGTTTAAGGTTTCAGTTAATATTTTTATTTGTTTATTAAATTTATCGTTAATTATTATTTGATTATTTAGATTTGTTATTTCATTATGGCTGTTTGTTTCAATTAATTTCAAGTGTTCTTCGATATCTTGCCGATCGTTGTCGTCCATGGTACCATATAAAAATTTCATTCCTGTTCCTAAAATGTTAAATAATCCTCTTTTATATCTATTTTGTTTGGGATGGGGTAAAAGGACTTCAAATTCGTTGCGTATTTTTAACATTTTCCTAATTATACTATCATTTTCTTCGGGTAATCTTTTAACATTTATTTCCATAATTTCTATATTCTTTTCATACTCTGTTAAATTTATAATATGTAGAATTGTATCATAATTTTTAATTAATGGGTATTCTTCTAATTGGATTAAAGTAAAACCATTTCCTTTGTTTAAATCAAGTACCTCTAATTCAGCTTGTACTTGGTTGAGGGTTTTAAATATTATTATCATCAAGATGTGAAGTGGAATCATATGTCGCCATGTTTGATGCGTTATCTTTATTGGATCTGGAATCAATAATGTTTTTTGTAAATTTCTTTCGTACAGGAAATTGATCTTTATGAGCTATTCTATTTTGTATCTTTTTATATTTATTACCAATGTCTAATGTATATTTTTTATTAAGTTTATTTGATAGTTTTACTTTTTTGTGTTTAGGTGTGATTTTATTTTTTATTTTTTCTGGTTGAGTTATTTTAATAAAATTTTCATCGATTTCTTTATCTTTTCGTCCTACATTAATTTTATTTAAAATTTTTATATTGGTTTTTTCAATTCTTTCATATATTATTTTATTATCTATTTTATTGAAATGTACATCAATTGGTTTTTCTTTAGTAGTTAGATGAATTACGTTATTGTATGATTCGAGTGCTTTAGTTGAATGTTTTATAGGTAAACATTCTTCATTGGATTGTTGAAGTTGCTGTAAGATCCTCATATGTTCATTTAAACTACTGTGTAGTCTTTCCACATCGGAATTGCCAGTGTGTCTATTTGCTGTGCAATAGTGTATGCTTATTTCGTTGTTTTCTAAAAAGTTTTTTAGTGTTTCGGACACGAATGCATTTTCATTATCAAGTGTTATTTTCCTTGGCTTTTTCATATAAGAAACTATTTTTGTAAGAGCGTTTATAACGTCTACATACGTTTTCGTCTTAATTGGTTCTACTGCAGCAAATTTTGAAAATTTGTCTATACCTACACGAAAGGTATTTCTCGTTTTTATTAACAAACCATATGTCGATATGATAATGATCATTTGGGTTTTTTGGAGTTTCAGTTTTTTCATATGGCAACTTTATTGGATTTCTTTCTGCTTTTGCCATGCATGTTGCACAATTATTTTTTATTTTGTTGATTAAGGTTAAAGATTTGGTATATAATATTCTCGTTTCAATTCTACATATAGTTTTTCTATACCGGTATGGTTATGATTTTTATGGGTTTTTAATATTAATTCTCTTGCTTCGTATTCATTTAAGTCTTTCATCATAATCATGCTTCTTTGTAATATTTTATTACTTACTTCATTTTCCTTTTTCCATACATTTTGGAAGTTATTAAATATTTCGTCATCTTTGACGTATACGCAATTTAACATTGTGGTATCTACTTCCTTTATTATATTAATAAAATCATCTTCTTTGTATTCTTTTCGTGTGAATATAATTCTTCTTTTTCCAACATGTGGGTAAATAATTTCTTGATGATCATTTTCATTGATTTCAATTATTATTTGTCGGTTAAAGAAATTAACCGCTTTTTCACTAATAGGAATTAGGTATGAACTGTCTGATTCAGCACTATGTTGAGTGGCTAGGTCATCCTGTTCTAGCACATTTATTTTTACACGGGAAAGAGCATCAGCTACTCTATTTTCTTTTCTTTACTGTATTTCAAAGTCATATTCTTCGAGTTTTATTTTCCACCTCTGTAGTTTACTATTTGGTTCTTTTATATTTTGTAACCATACAAGAGGGCGATGATCTGTTTTTATAATAAATTTTCTGCCGTAAAGGTAATGTCTAAATTGTTTGGTTGCCCAAACTATTGCTAATAGTTCTTTTTCTATTGTGCTGTAATTGCACTCGTGTTTGTTCAGGGTTCTAGAGGCGAATGAAAGAGGACCATGTGTTTGGCTTAAAACTGCGCCAATGGCAAAATTTGATGCGTCAGTTGTTAATGTAAATGTTTTATTAAAATCTGGATGTCGGTTAATAAGATCTTCAGACATTGCTTCCTTTAATTGAGAAACTGCATTTTTATATTTGTCGTTATTAATATTGATTTTGGAATCTTTCTTAAGACATAATGTAAGTGGTTTAATTATTTTTGCATAATCGCTGATAAATTTCCGATAATAACCAGTTAATCCGAGAAAGGATTGAATTTCTTTGATTGTTTTTGGTATGGGGAATTTCTTAATAGTTTCTTTTTTCTTTGGATCGGGTTTTATTCCGTTTGGGGTTACAATGTGACCTAAAAAATCTGTTTCTTTTCGTAAGAACTCGGATTTATTTAATGATATTTTGAGATTTGCTTTCTTAAGTGTAGTCAAAATTTGATGGAGTGAATCCATGTGTTCTTGAAGGCTTGAAGAGAATATAATGATGTCATCTAAATAGACATAACATATTTTACCAATATGGTCTTTAAGAACTTCGTTCATAAGTCGCTGGAAGGTTGCCGGGGCATTTTTTAATCCGAAAGGCATGCGAATGAACTCATAGTGACCGGAGAGTGTAGAGAAAGCAGTTTTTTCTCTATCTTTTTTTTCCACTTCTATTTGATAGAAGCCTTTTGTAAGGTCTAGTGTGGAAAAATAATTACAGTTTCCTAATTTATCTAAAATTGATTCTATGTTTGGTATTGGGAATTTGTCTTCTTTCGTAGCTTGGTTTAGTTTCCGGTAATCTATTACTATTCTCCATTCTTTATTGCCTGTATGATTTTCTTTTTTTGGAACAACCCAAATAGGGGCGTTATATGGAGAGGTGCTTGGTCGTATAATTCCTTGTTCAAGCATTTCAGTTATCTGTTTATTAACTTCTTTTTTATATATCTCGGGGTATCTATAAATGCGTGTGTATATTGCTGAAGTATTTTCCGTCGGTATGTTATGCTTAACATGATTGGTGAAACTTAAAGCGTCACCCTTATGATAAAAAGAATTACTGTGAGTTTTTATTAATTTTGTTATTTGTATTTTTTCTTCAGAGTTTAAATGCTCAATCCTAAGTTCATTCGTGAAAGAATCGTTAATTATTGTGTTAAAAGGTGAGATATTATTGAAGTAATTGATTGTACTTTCATACTCCTCTTCTTCATTTTTGCTGAGAAAAAAGGGTATACTATTACCGTTCAACTCCAATATTTTATTTTTGTAATGGATTACGCCATTATTAGGAATCAAAATATTATTCCCTATTATTCCGTTGTACTCGGAATTAAATGAGTGAATTTGGAATTCACAATCTTTCACGACTGAAAAAATAAATTTTTCTTTTGGTATTGTAATTTCTTTATTTATAATTATTGGGTTTCCTGCAGTTAATATAGTTAAAGGATTTTCTCTAGTACGAATATATTCTTTTGGAGCGTCCTCTTCTCTAAGAAGGCTTTTAGTTGCTCCCGTATCGATTAGCATTCTAAGATTTATTTGTCCTTTTGTTAATTTAATAAAGGGCAATCTGTTTGTTGTTCCGAGGCTGAACGCCGAAAATTTGCATCTGTTTCTACTTTTTCTGCTTTATTTATATAATTAGCTTTAGGTGCGCGTTTATTTTGAGATGATGTTGGATCGATATCCATGGGCTCATATCTTTGGGGATACTGTCTATAATTATTAGGGTTATAATTTTTGTTAAAATTATTGTTATTATAATTATTATTATTTTGTCTTTGATAATTATTTTGATTGTTTGACACGTAAGGTTTTGGTTGCCAATTATTATTATTATTTCTGCTGTTATTGTTATTATTTCTGAAGGGATTATTTGAGTTATAACGTTCTTTTTGAACATTGTTTTTATGTTCTCTAGGTTTTTCTTTTAAATGTTCACTACTTCCTAATTGAGAAGTAAGAAAGCCTGCGCTACTGAGTTCATGGAGAGCTTGTTCCATTGAAGTGGGTTTAATTGCATAAAGAATTGTTCTCATATGAACGGGAAGTTTTTCTTTAAAGATTTTTAACGCTGTTTGGGTGTTTCTTGGAATATCTATGAGGTTATTCTCTTGAACACACCTTTGATTTAATAATGATAATGACTTTTAAATGTAATAATAAAATTTTATTACATCCCCCCTAAATTGTGCATTACGCAATTCTTCATATAATTGTGTTGCGTTCTTAAATCCCCCAAAATTTTGAAGAAGCATTTCTTTGATGTCAGACCATTTTGAGAGATGAGTATGTATCTCAATAGCTTGACGGGCCCTACCTACGAATTTACTTTTTAACAAGTTTATACACATTTTTTGACTTTGATTATTATATGTTAATAGGGTTGGAATAATATCATCTACATTTTGTATAAATATAGGAAGGTCTTCTACACGTCCGTCAAAAGATTGTAACTTCTCTATATAATTTATTGGATTTAATTCTAAAACCTTTTTATTGTCATTACCTTGTTCTTATCTTTCAGGTGGGTTTTCAGGTTGTTGTGCCATTAGTTGCTCAATATGTTGCTGTTGAGTAAGTAGTTGTTGTTGTAAGATTGCGTTTCGATTCTGAAGATCTGCTACTTGTGCTGCTTCCATGATGATCGTGTTATCCTCCTCTTCGGAGCTTGAGTTTTCTTCTATAGAATGTTGTTTTTTGTAAGGGTTGAACTTTCGATTTTTCCTCAGTACTTCTTTTATTTTCTTCATATGTTTTTTCGAACTCGTTGGGGCTTTCGACTCTGATAATTATGCCACTTTTTTGTTGGGTTTAATATCCACACATAAATTTCAAAATTGTTCACTAGATTTTTTTTTTCTTTCTCTAGTCTTTTAGGTACTCAAACAATTTTCCTTGTTTTTAAACTATTTAGTTTTGGCTTTTTTTTTTATTATTTTTTTTTCTTTTTATGTTATATGCTGTTATTCACTTTAACTTTTCGTTCCTGTACTTTTGTTTTAATTTTGTTTTCCTTTTTTTTTCACTTTTTACATTACCTCTTCGTTTAAAAATTTTCTTTTAATTTTATTTTTCTTCACTCCTTAACTCGTTCTTCACAAGAAATTATTCCCTCTCTATGAGGCTTCGTAGCATTAACCATTTGCGTTGGCGATGGCTACTAAATAATTTCTCCTTAAAAGGTTTCCGATGTTTGTTCGAAAAAATTTGGATTCGTTATTGAATTAGTTAAGTGAAACTCTCGATATTTGTTGGAAAATTATACACTTTTCACGTTTCAATATTATTGATTTGATTGTGGAATGCACCGATATTTGTTAGGGGTTTATTACACACAAAGAAATTTTATGATCGCGTTCGATCACTAGATTACCATGTCTCTTATAATTTTCACTTATATATCTGACTGGAATCCTACCGACTGCGCCATTTTTGTTTAATGATTAAAAAACCGGAAAAAATATATTACTTTGTTCTCCACCGGAGAACAGAAATAAAAAGACAAGCGGTTTTATTTTAAAAATTGTTTATTGAATCGAACACTCCGAACTTCAGATTCCTTACCTTGGGTAGGGGGAAATCTGAAGTTATGCTAAGACTGATCTACGACTGACTGAGGAACAAATTATTTTGAAACTCTTTTTATAATACAAAATTGCTGACATGAGAAATCTGTATTGAATGAGAAGAAGCGTTGATGCACAACTTGGGTGGCAAGAAGTGCTGAATGTACATTTACTGATTAAATTTAAAGTCCAGAGTGGGCTTATCTTTAAGTTGTGGAATTTGTTGGGGCACACAAGAGGGCTCTGATATAAAATATATATATATTTATATATATATATAATATATATACATATATAAATATATGTATGTATATATATATATATATATATATATATATATATATATATATATATATATATATATATATATATATATATATATATATATATATTATATATAAATATAGGTTGCTTACTAACAACTAACACCTGCACTAAATTATATATACACAATATATATATTTATATATATATATAATATATATACATATATAAATATATGTATATATAAATACATATATATATATATATATATATATATATATATATATATATATATATATATATAAATATATATATATATTATATAAATATAGGTTAACTTAAACCCTTTGAATTTGAAAATGACATTTGTCTATAATAAATATGTACTCGTATATAGGTTAACTATAACCCTTTGAATTTAAAAATGACCACTTGTTTATGAAACGACACAAGTTCTAAGTTTCAATAAAATAACCACCTTACCTTGGGTAAGGGGATAGTTATTTCATATTCATTGATATATTGCAAGTGAAATAATAACAAAATATGCAGTCTATTTAAACAAAAGTTTTTGGCAAAAAAGTGCTGAGTTTGGTATATTTAATTATAATTATTATTTGGAAACAGTGAAAGTAGGTTAATGCATTCAGCATTTTGGTAGTGCATTGATGAGTTTGTTTATTTATATTAAAGATGAGTGGCACTATTTGGATTTGTATTGGATAGTAATTAAAAGTCAGTTTTACGGAAATCAAGTGAATAAGAAGAGTCTTCAGCATAACTGTTATTGAGTAAATTGCTGCTCATATCAAAAAATATATCTAATGGAGGGTGGTAGGAGTCTACGTTTGGAATGGGAGAGGTAGATTCTACCACTACCGTACTAACAGCGTTAGAAGAATCACCGATAAGGAAACACGAAATCCTGTTGAAGTCAGCTCTTTAAAGTCAAAAATTCTCAAATCCTGCAATCCAGGTCAACATCAAAAACAGGTTGTTGGAATCCTTCTTCATGAGTTTTCTGATATTTTCGCTTCAAAGAATAAACCATACGGAAGAACACATTTGGTACAACATTGCATCGAAACTGGTGATGCAATACCAATCCAGAAATAAATTCAAAATCAATCAAAGTCAACCTTGAAGGCGCCTCCTACTAGCCAAACAGGCAGCGGCTACGGATATGATCTCGACGATGCAGAAAGAAGGATTGATCGAGAATTCAAAAAAACTCTTGGGTATCACCAGTGTTCCTAGTCAAAAAGAAGATGGAAGATGGATGGTTCTGCGTGTATTACCGAAGGCTGAACGATGACGCAAAGAAAAACAGCTACCCTCTGCCCAGGATCAGTGACACTCTGGATGCAATGGCAGGACCTCAATGGTTTTCAACCTTGCAACTGAAAAGTGAATACTGGCAAGTGGAAATTCATCCAGAAGATTGGGAGAAACTCGCATTTTCGACAGGTAGTGGTCTATGGCAGTTCAAAGTTATGCCCTTTGGCCTGTGCCAAACATTTGAGCAATTGATGGCATGCGTTCTACAAGGACTTACTTGGAAAACATGTCTGGTTTACTTTCACGATGTCATCGTTTTTGGGAAAAAATTTTACGAACACTGCGATAACTTGAGAAAGTTTTTCGGAGGCTTCGAGAAGCTCATCTTAGGTTGATTACAGGCAAATGCACCTTTTCAAGACCGAAATAAAATATTTAGGGCATGTTGGCTCGTCTCATGGGGTACAAACCGATCCAGAGAAAGTGGAAGCTGTGAAGAACTCCACAAGATAGACATCAGTTGAAAAGTTTACTTGGGTCAGCCACATATTACCGGCGATTCGTGAAAGACTTTGCTGGAGTTGCGAAAAGCCTGCACCAACTCGCAGAGAAAGAAAAAAAGTTCAAATGATTAGGTGAGTGCGAGAAAAACTTCAAGGAACTAAAAGCACTCCTCTGAAAAACCTCCAGTTCTGGCATATGCTACTCCTGGGAAAGAGTTCATATTCGATGCAGACGCAAGCAACGTTGGAATTGGGGCTGTTCTGTCGCAAGTTCATGGGGGCGAAGAAAAGGTAGTAGCATATTACAGCAAAGTGCTCTCGAAGGCAGAGTGGAACTATTGCGTGACCAGGAGGGAACTTCTAACTTTGGTACTAGCTACAAAACATTTCCATATGTACATCTGTGGGCAAAAATTTATCCCTAGAACAGACAATGGAGGGCTAGGGTTGCTTTTGAACTTTAAAAATCCCGAAGGACAAGTAACAAGGTGGATTGAGAGGTTTTTTTCAGTTCTCGAGAGTAAGAAGCTTATATCAAGCATTAACTTACAATCAGAGATTAGCCAACACATATTATGTGCTCACTAGCTACATTATTTAGTGCAGGTGTTAAGAGCTAACCACAATTGAAGAATGAACGTACGTTGACTTACGAAACAGTAGAAATACATGTGATTTGTATACCCAACCCGAAATAACTTTTTGTTCAGCTTCGGCAAGTTTCGTTCACTTGCATTTTCGTACGTAATGTACGCTTTGAATGGTACATTACGTACGAAAATCTGAAATTCCTTTTTTCTAAAGGGTATTCTCGGTGCCGAACCTGAGAACTTTGCCGCCCTAGGCAAATTGTTATTTTGCCGCCCCAAAAATAAACGAAAAAAAAAATACAAAAACAATAACATTTACATAGAGCTTTATCCTACTTCATACTAATATTATAAATGTGAAAGTTACGATGTTTGGATGTTTGGATGTTTGTTGCTAATAAACGCCAGAACGGCTAAACGGATCTGGATAAAACTTGGCACAGAGATAGCTTATAGTCTGGAATAGCAGATAGGATATTTTTTATCATATTAAAGTGTATGGTTCCCGTGGAATAGATTTGTTTTAATTTTTGAAATTACACCATTATGGATGAACGGATCTGAATGAAATTTAGCACAGAGATAAATTATAGTCTGGAAAAGCATATTGGCTACTTTTTATCCCGGTAAAATGTATGGTTCCCGTGGGATAGATTTGTTTTAGTTTTTGAAATTACACAATAATGGCTGAACTCATCTGAATGTAATTTAGCACAGAGATGGATTATAGTCTGGAATAGCATATTGGCTACTTTTTTTCCCTGTAAAATGTGTGGTTCCCGTGGGATAGATTTGTTTTAATTTTTGAAATCACACCAGAATGGCTGAACGGATCTGAATGAAATTTAGCACAGAGATAGATTATAGTGTGGGATAGCATATTGGCTACTTTCTATCCCTGTAAAATGTATGGTTCCCGTGGGATAGATTTGTTTTAATTTTTGAAATTACACCAGAATGGATGAACGGATCTGAATGAAATTTAGCACAGAGACAGATTATAGTCTGGAATAGCAGATTGGCTACTTTTTATTCCGGTAAAATTTACGGTTCGCGTGGGATAGATTTGTTTTAATTTTTGAAATCACACCAGAATGGCTAAACGGATCTGAATGAAATTTAGTACAGAAATATATTATAGTCTGGAATAGCATATTGGCTACTTTTTATCCCGGTAAAATGTATGGTTCCCGTGGGATAGATTTGTCTTAATTTTTGAAATGACACCATAATGGATGAACGGATCTGAATGAAATTTAGCACAGAGATAGATTATAGTCTTGAATAGCATATTGGCTACTTTTTATCCCGGTAAAATGTATGGTTTCCTTGGATGAATGAAATTTAGCACAGAGATAGATTATAGTCTGGAATAGCATATTGGCTACTTTTTATCCCGGTAAAATGTATGGCTCCCGTGGGATAGATTTGTTTTAATTTTTGAAATTACACCAGAATCCTACTATATAATATTATAAATGTGAAAGTTACGATGTTTGGATGTTTGGATGTTTGGATGTTTGTTGCTAATAAACGCCAGAACAGCTAAACGGATCTGGATAAAATTTGGCACAGAGATAGCTTATAGTCTGGAATAGCAGATAGGCTATTTTTATCCCGGTAATATGTATGGTTCCCGTGGGATAGATTTGTTTTAATTTTTGAAATTACACCGTAATGGATGAACGGATCTGAATGAAATTTAGCACAGATATAGATTATAGTCTGGAATAGCATATTGGTTACTTTTTATCCCTGTAAAATTTATGGTTCCTGTGGGATAGATTTGTTTTAGTTTTTGAAATTACACAATAATGGCTAAACTCATCTGAATGTAATTTAGCACAGAGATAGATTATAGTCTGGAATAGCATATTGGCTACTTTTTATCCCGGTAAAATGTATGGTTCCCGTTGGACAGATTTGTTTTAATTTTTGAAATCACACCAGAATGGCTGAACGGATTTGAATGAAATTTAGCACAGGGATAGATTATAGTCTGGAATAGCACATAGGTTTCTTTTTATCACGGTTTAATGTAGGTATGGAATTATAAAGCTATAAAAGAAGAAGAAGCTAGATTACGATAGACGACTCCTTAACTACAGTCTACTTCTTGATCATCTGAAACGCGAGTGAAGCCGCGGGTAAAGGCTAGTTAGTAATAATTAAGGGCTATCGACGAAATAAAGTTTTTTTTACAATTTCGAACCTTAAATGCTGCTGCATTGTATATATAACCTATAGTATTACCACTTGAGTTGAGCCATCTGTCGACGGAAAACTAAGCTCTTGGCTTTAGAGGTTTTTGTCTAGATTACCATGGGAAGCAACAACAACAATTAAAATAGTGGAACGTTAAAAAATTTGTTGTTGTTGCTTCCCATGGTAATCTAGACAAAAAACCTCTAAAGCCAAGAGCTTAATTCCCACGCGATTCCCACGTCCCGACATCCACAAGGGCACATGGCGATCCCCAGATGGTCGAACCTGCAACCAAATCGACCATGTTGTGATTGATGGAAGACACTCCTCCAGCATTATGAATGTCCGTACATTCCGAGGAGCAAACATCGATTCGGACCACTACCTAGTCGGTGCAAAACTTAGGGTACGGATCTCCATGGAAGTTCTTAGGCGAACACCGACTACACCTAGGAAATTCAATGTTGGACGTCTTCAATCGGAAGAGACCGCCGCTGCCTATGCCGACCGCGTATCCCTTGAGCTTGCGAGAAATCCTTCGACTGATGACATGAACCCGGAAGACCAATGGCAGCTATGTCAACAAGCCATAAGAAGTGCTGCGTCAGAGGTATTGGGCTTCTCACATCCACCCCCCAGAAACCCCTGGTTCGACTCCGAATGTGCTCAGGCAAACAAAGCCAAAACGGAGGCATACAAGTCGTGGCTCCAGAGAGATACTAGAGCATCCAGAAATCTCTATGTTGAGCGAAGGAAAGTTGAGAAACGTCTACACTCAGGAGAAAGAAAAAAGAACACCAGCAACGCGAAGTCGAGGAGATGCAGAGATGTTTTTGCAGAAAAGAGGTACGAAACTTCTATAAAAAGGTGAAACAGTCTACATCCGGTTTCACAAGCCGCCCTGGGCCCTGCAAAGATCAGGATGGAAATACCATAGTGGAGAGACTACTTTAACCGGTTGCTAAATGGCGATGACAGCCAAGATCCCGCCCAAGATCAACTTGTTCCAGTTAATCTAGATGACGACCGACCAAAATGAAATCAAAGTAGCCATCACCAGACTAAAGATGAATTAGGCAGCTGGATGTGATGGCCTTCAAGCGGAGCTTTATAAACACGCTGGAGATGACCTGGTCAGGAGCATACACCAACTCATCTGCAAAATATGGTCGGAGGAAAGTATGCCTGATGAGTGGAATCTCAGTACCATCTGCCCGATTCACAAAAAAGGAGACCGCCTCCTCTGCGCCAACTATAGAGGCATAAGCCTTTTAAACATCGCCTATTAGATCCTGTCCAGCGTTTTATGTGAACGTCTCAAGCCGTTTGCTGACGACCTGATAGGTCCTTACCAATGCGGCTTCAGACCTGGAAAATCTACCACCGACCAAATATTCACATTACGCCAGATCCTGGAGAATACCCAAGAGTATAACATCGACACCCACCACCTGTTCGTCGATTTTAAAGCCGCCTACGACAGTTTTAATAGAGTTGAACTGTATCGTGCCATTTCTAACTTTAGAATCCCTGCTAAACTGATACGCTTTATCAGGATGACGTTGGAGAATGCTCGCTGTTCCGTCCAAGTTGGTAGAGACTACTGAAACCTTCGAAACCACCAGAGGGCTAAGACAAGGTGACGCACTGTCATGCAGCTGTTTTAATATTGTGCTTGAAAATGTAATACGGAGCACCCATGCCAGCACATCAGGCACCATTTTCAATAGATCGACACAATTACTTGGGTTTGCTGACGACATAGACGTGATAGGAAGAACAAAGCGAGCAGTAACCAGTGCTTTCACTACTATGGAGTCAGCAGCAAGCAGAATGGGGCTGAAAATAAACGAGGACAAGACGAAGTATATGCTTTCATCAACAAAAGTCCAATCCCACCACCGACTTGGTCAGAACGTAACCATTGATAGGTATAACTTCGAGGTAGTCAGTGAATTTGTCTACCTGGGCACTGCTGTAAACACAGGCAACAACATCAGCGCTGAAATCAAACGCAGACTAACTCTTGCTAATCGCTGTTTCTTTGGGCTGAGTAAGCAATTGAGGAGTAAAGCCCTATCGAGAAGAACCAAGGTGACACTGTATAAAACACTCATCATCCCGGTCCTGCTATATGGTGCGGAAGCATGGACCCTCTCCCAATCGGATGAAAATTCACTTGGAGTCTTCGAGAGAAAAGTTCTGCGTACGATCTATGGTCCTGCCTGCGTAAATCGCGAAAACAACGTTTGGAGAAGAAGATATAACAATAAACTGTACGAGCTGTACAGCGACATAAGCCTAGCCAGAAAAATTCGAATCCAAAGACTAAGATGGCTGGGCCATGTAGAGCGAATGGACATCGACGCTCCAGCTCGTTAAGTCTTCAACGCCAAACCCGAGGGAGTCAGAAGCCAAGGTAGACCTCATCTTCGATGGAGTGACCAGGTAGAGGGAGACATCCGTCAACTTGGAGTACGAAATTGGAGACAGCAGGCTAGAGATCGAGCTGGCTGGAGGGGAATTCTCAGCAAGGCTTTGGAGTGCCACGCTCCAGTGGCGCCAACATAAGTAAGTAAAAAGTAAGTTTTCTTATCATCACTGAAAACAAGGATCTCACTAGAATGAATACACGAAGTTACGTAATTGATAGCGAGTATAAACAGTAACGGACCAAGATGGCTGCCTTGTGGGACTCCTGATTTTGCTGGGAAAGGGTTAGAAGACGAATTTCTGAACTTAACTATGTATAATCTGTTTCGGAGATATGAATATATCCAATTTACAAATCCTACAGGAAACCTAAAGCTTTCAATTTGAAAATGATGGTTTCATGTGAGAGATGGTCAAAAGCTTTTGAGAAATCTGTGTAGATACAATCCAGCTCATGTCCCCTCTCTAATGCCCTTGAGCACTTGTTCATAAAGGTTAATAAGCTTGTGACAGTAGACCGCTTCTACATGAAGCCGTGTTGTTGATGGCAGATTAAATGTTTGCAGAAAAACGTTATACTATCACAAACTACTTGTTCGAAAAGCTTTGGAATAGATGACAGTTTAGAAATCGGTCTGTAGTCGGTGATATCGGACTTATTACCCTTTTTGAAGACGGGAGTAATGAATGAATCTTTCCATACTTGAGGAATTTTACAGGACTTAAGGGATAGCTTGAAAAGGAATTGCAAGGGAGAAGCTAAAACGGAGGAATATTTTTTAATATTATAGGAGGAATGCTATCAGGACCGGGAGAGTAGTCATCTTTCAGCAATGAAAGACAATGCAAAACTTTATCATTATCAATTTGGTTGTTGTTAAAAGGGGCTTGGGGGAAATTACGGGAGTAATCAAGGAAATCAACGTCTACATTGACAGGTTTTTCAATAAAGGTGAGTTTCTCAAAGCGGAATCTTTGTAAACAAAGTTCAGTGGATACCCATCAGACTTCGTTTGTAAATTTACAAACTTCCAAAATCTCTTTGGATCAATCTTCAACGAAATCTCCATTTCCTTCACATACAGTGGCCGAAATAAGTATAAAGACAGCCATTCTCAAGCTGTTCAATATGACGTAAGAGTTAAGTTCCAAAAGTTATGCAATGTTTATATTGGCCAAACGCTTAATAAATGAATTCTCTCTTAAATAAAAAAAAATTTATACCGTTATCCCCAATTTCTCTTGAAAGAGAAGGTGATAAGTCATTAATTGTAAGAAAATATGAGTAAAAAATGCGAAATAAGTATAAAGACAGTCAAGATTTGTCAATATTTTATTCATTTAAACACCGAGTTACCTATTAATTTTGAAATCAATACTTTGTACAACCTCCTTGATTCTTAATAACTTGAAATATCCTGTTCGGCATAGAATTAATCAAGTTTCGGAGGACTTGTTCGTTGATTTCGAACCATGCTTTGGTTATTGCTCTTTTTAGCTCTGCTTTATTTCTGTACTGGTTTTTATTTGTATAAATCTTTCTGGCTATTATTCCCGATCAATTTTCGATGGGATTAAGGTCAAGACTACAAGAAGGCCAGGACAAGTACTGGGTTTCACTGACCTCAAACCACTCACGAACACAACTGGCATTATGAATGGGAGCATTATCTTGTTGGAAAATCAAATTTTCACCGGCAGGAATGTCGCCAAATTCATCCAAGGCATATTCCAGCATCTTTCTGTATTTTTGTCCATTCATTTTGGGTTGCACAAACATCAAGGACATTTTTCCAAGAAAACCAAAAGCACCCCATAACACCTCCAGAGTCATTTTGTTACACAAAAATGATGAAAAAACCGCATCAAACCACGTCATAATGAAGCAAGATTAAGGTTTGCAAGAAATCACTAGGCGCGGCGTGGACCAGGACCAGTTAGTGAGAATCCGTTATTTTTAGTGATGAAAACAAATTTAATTTGGATGGCCCGGATGGTTTTAATTTGAGGGACGAAAAAGTAGTTAAAATGAGTCGGCACTGTGGATATGTCAGTGTTATGGTTATGGGGTGCTTTTGGTTTTCTTGGAAAAATGTCCTTGATGTTTCTGCAACCCAAAATGAATGGACAAAAATACAGAGAGATGCTGGAATATGGCTTGGATGAATTTGGCGACATTCCTGCCGGTGAAAATTTGATTTTCCAACAAGATAATGCTCCCATTCATAATGCCAGTTGTGTTCGTGAGTGGTTTGAGGTCAGTGAAACCCCCTGACCTTCTTGTAGTCCTAACCTTAATCCCATCGAGAATTGGTCGGGAATAATAGCCAGAAAGATTTATACAAATAAAAACCAGTACAGAAATGAAGCAGAGCTAAAAAGAGCAATAACCAAAGCATGGTTCGAAATCAACGAACAAGTCCTCCGAAACTTGATTAATTCTATGCCGAACAGGACATTTCAAGTTATTAAGAATCAAGGAGGTTGTACAAAGTATTGACTTCAAAATTAATAGGTAACTCGGTGTTTAAATGAATAAAATATTGACAAATCTTGACTGTCTTTATACTTATTTCGCATTTTTTACTCATATTTTCCTACAATTAATGACTTATCACCTTCTCTTTCAAGAGAAATTGGGGATAACGGTATAATTTTTTTTTATTTAACAGAGAATTCATTTATTAAGCGTTTGGCCAATATAAACATTGCATAACTTTTGGAACTTAACTCTTACGTCATATGGAACAGCTTGAGAATGGCTGTCTTTATACTTATTTCGGCCACTGTATGCTAAATATAGGTTTCTGGAAAGTAAATTAAACTTTTCAAAAAGCGGAAGAAACATATTTTGATCAGAAATTAAAAGACTTTGAATGGAAGACTTCCAAGCCTTATTCCATTTTTTGCGTTGAGATTTAAGCTCCTTCTTGTATCACGGATGGCGGGAGTTGATATTTTTAGATATCTTAAGAGGAACTGAATTTTTTCAATCAGCTATGGAAAATTTCGTAGGATTGAGTAACTGCGTCATTAATGTTAGAGCAAACATGAATATTCGAAATATTAGGAGCACTCACATTGTCGTAAAGTAATTGAAAGTCAGCTTTACGGAAATCAAGTGAATAAGAAGAGTCTTCAGCATAGCTGCTATTAAGTAAATTGCTGCTCATATCAAAAAATATATCTAATGGAGGATGGTAGGAGTCTACGTTAGAAATGGCAGAAGGAGATTCTACCACTACCGTAGCGTCAGAAGAAAAGACTAAATTCGATTTCTACAATTATTAATACAGCTTACCTGCTGTAAGTTAGTAGAGGTTATGTTGTCCAAAAGAAGGAGTTCCTGTTGCGGAGAAGTGAAGGAAGCGTCTAAATAGGACTCCTCTTCTGAAGGGGTACAAGTAATGTTAGGTAAATTGAAGTTGTTTAAGAATCATTTCATAAAGTATAATTTAAATAAAATTACTTTTGCAGTTCATTAAAACTTAAAATAATTTACTAATAAATTCTTTTTGTATTTTTCTATTTGTTATCAGTTGCTAATATTATGTTTATATACCCTATGTTTTGTTAAATCTCATTTTTTTTAACACTAACAGTTCATTATTTTTGTATAAGCCACCTGTTACCATTTACTTTGTAGTTTGTTTGCCCTTTTGGAAATCGTCCGTTATGTTTAAGAGATCATTTTGCCTATCGACTCATACTCATGTAAATACAAGTAGGTACATACATTATGTAATAATTTCTCCTGTTGTCACTTCGGTTAAGGACATTAGACAGTTCACATCAACAAATAAAATTCGCTGTTCGTTCGTTTATCAAAAAGAAGAAAAATCGTTTTATTTTTCAAGGTCTCAAACATCGTGGTCCTTAATCGAGCCGGATTCAATTATTGTGTTTGCAAATTTGATTAATTTCGTTTTTCTTATTTCACTGAACACAAACTTATGAATGTTTCAATGAATAATTTTCGTGAAAAACTTTATAAATAATTTATATAAAAACTCGATGCATGGTTCTTAAAAGAGTGGTAATTTGTGCTACATAAAACAATATATACATGATATATACCTATATTATTTAAGAAATATATTATCTAATGAAACATTACTAATTTTTTTTTTATGCTATTATGCTCGCATGATTATATTGCATTGAAGATCAATATTTTCTATGAATGATTTTTTCGTGAACTTAAAACTTCACATACATACGAGTATATTGTGAATTTTGAAATGGCAGACTCGACGACATTACCGGTGCTACGCTCAACACGTGGGCATTTGAAAGGTTCTCTTACGAAGTTAGTTTCTTATGTCGAATCTATTGCGGAAGCAACCTCGTACTCAGAACTTAACATTCGATACTATAAAGTTGATGATCTTTGGAAAGAATTTTCGTAAGCACAACAACAAATGTTTATGTTTGCTGATCAAGAAGGTTATGCTGACTCTACTCCAGAGTTCCATGAATTCGAAACTAAAGTTTTAAATGTTAAATCGGGCCTGTTATCCGCTATTTCCGAACGGGAAAAAGAAGAGAAAAAAAATGATACCGTTGCTCAGTTAGCTGCTCAGCAAAAAATATTGGTTGACTTAACTCAAAAAAGCGATGAACATTTTATTCCGTCGGTAAGAATCGAGCCATTTTCGGGAAACTACAAAGATTGGCCAACGTTTAGCGATACTTTTCAAAGCGTGGTCAAAAATAAACCAAAACTTGCACCAGTTCGAAAATTTCAGCTTTTAATTTCATATCTTCGAGGCGAGGCGTTAAGTCTCTTAAGCCGTCTTAAAATAAACGACGAAACGTATGATGAAGCGTGGGATAAACTGCAAAAGCGTTACAGCAGACCGCGTCATATTATTAATAGTTTTGTTCAAGCTTTTATGGAACTCCCGTCGGTTCATTCCTTAAACTTTAATACTTTACGAAAAATATCAGACGGAGCAGATGAAATTGTCAGCGGTCTAAACGCAATGTCTTCTCTATCGCGAGATCCATGGCTTATTTACATATTAGTTAGTAAATTAGATCCAGAGAGTTGACAAGCATGGTCTGAAGACAACTATTTGGAAGACGACCCTACTATTGGTCAGCTATTGGACTTTTTAGATCGACGTTGCGAAGCGCAAGAAAGTTGTAAGACAAATACTCGGGAATCTTTTCGCAATAAAAAACCATCCATAAGGAGCATGCATGTTTTATATTCGTTTTTTGGCCAAAAATATAACGAAAATCATAATCTTTCCCAATGTCAATCGTTTCTTGACATGCATGTCCAATCTCGACGAGAGTTCTTTAAAATTAATCGGATTTGTTTTAATTGTCTGCGCAGTGGACATTCTTCAGCTCGCTACCAATCGAAATTTCGCTGCAAAACATGCCATTCTCGTCATCATTCATTGGTTCATGATGATTTTTTGAATTCATTCAATCACATTGCAACAAATTCAATCAAAAGTAAAACCCAGTTAGTACAAGATATAAGCAAAGACTTCATACTGCAAAAAGTAAGTTATTCGTCTCATTTGAACCAAATATCAACTCCTCTTCGCTTCGTTCTGGTCAAATATCCAAATTAATGGTCGAACACCCAGTAGCGGATTTAGGTTTGAAGGCGTCCTAGGCCCAAGACGATATGGCGCCCTTTTTCTTTCGTAAAATAATGAAATATTGATAACAATAATAAATCTAGGAACTTCAGGAATCAATTAAACATTTATTTTTTTAACATAACAATTAAGTAAAGAATTAATTTTAAATTGCTTGTAATTAATTGTATGTGATAAATCATATTATGAATTTTTTTCTTGCTTTTGTCCATACGAAAATATCAATGACCTCTTCGTAATTAACTTCTTGAACCAATTGTGCTTCAGTGGTTAGTAATGCAAGTGCATTGAGTTTCTCTTGCTTCATACCTGGACGCAAATAATTTTTCACTCTTTTCAGGGTGGAAAATGATCTTTCTCCAGAACAATTAGTTGCAGGAATACTTATATGAAAACGCAATGCAATACCTAAATTTGAATAGATATCGTAGAGTTCACGTGAAGGCAAAAACGCATTTATATTTGATGCAGAACGTGTATCTTCATCATTGCCTAATAGTTGTTTTAAGTAACACTGCAGATGAGTGCACGCATTAATTAATGCTTCTTCTAAATCGTCCGAATATTTTGCGACTGTTTTTGCTGTTAGCTCCGTTAATTTATTTAAATTAATGACAAGTAATTCATCGAAGAAGCTGAAATTATCGTGAAGCTGTTTGTACACTTCTTTACGTCTAGTTAGTTCTGTACTTAAAATATCGAGAATGCGGTAATAAATATTCGTACGAAAACTTTCATGGCCAGAGTAAGGTTCCCTTTCATTTACTCTTGACTAATCTGATTGGAGCTTTCGAATTTTTTTTTACGTCGAGTATCATGTGCATAGTTATTTTCAACTCCTTGAGTACTCAAAAACGTAGTATTTCTATCACGAACTGTGCTAGCGTCACCATACGGTTACAAAAAACAGAATTTGAAAACGAAATTACTTTGTCAAAATCTAACCGTTTGAAACAATAAAAGTAGGCCGTGTTTGTTGCTTCATGCATTTACATACACAGGGTTCGGACTTTACTGCGAAAGCAGTAGATCCACTGACTGCGCTTTTTTTTTAATATTCAAATATACTGGTGGTGCACAGCGCTTTTCCTACAATCTACTGCGATTATGCTGATTTCGTTTGAAAGATAGTACTTGTAATAGAAATTAATGTAGAACAAAATGTCAAACATTAAAAAAAAGATTTGTCTTGTCAACTTATTATGTTGGCAGTTTTCACTTTTTCAGTTGTACTGCTCTGCAAACATTTCTATTATTCCTTTTCTTATTTCTTCATAAATTTTTTTTAAAGTGAACGTTATCATCCCAGAGTTAATGCTCATATTAATGTGATACTTATTTGTGTTCCTTAACCTTATACTTATTATTTAAAAACTAACCACAGAATGTGGACTTCATTTAATATTATTTATTCTTTTGTTTTGTTAATAAAATAAAGCGCACGACTTGGTCGCATGAACTTGCCAGTGACCTTGGGGCTTGAGATTTTGAAAAAAGATTAGTAGGGAAAAAGTCATATGAAATTTTATTAATCATTTAAAATTTACTAGTTTAAACGTTTTTTGGGAATTTATAGTTCTTACCTAAAAAATAAAATTTAAAAAAATTGATCTAACCGTTTTTGACATAATCAAAAATTTAAAAAAAATTAACATTTTTTTTTTTTTAAATTTGAAGAAGCAACATTATTTAAGCGCTTTTACATAAAATTTTTTATCGAAATCCGTCAAATAGTTTACGAGAAAATCTGATTTGAAAAAATCGATACCTCCCGTAGGACGTACTGTTATAAGACTTTTCCAAAAAAATCTATTAAAATCAAAACAAAGTTTACACAAAAAACACCATTCAGAAAATTTTATCAAAATTGTAGGAAGCGTTTTTGGGAAAAATTAGTTTTTCATTAAAAATAATATGTCAGGTACCTTAAGCCTTAGAGCTAGAATAGAATAATAATTCCCAAAACCCCACTGTAGGACGTCATAATAAAACTATATACCAAGTCTCAAGCTAATCCATCCAGCCGCTTAGGCTGTAGGTGCCGATAAAGACAGACGGACAGACAGAATTGTCGGACCCACTTTTTTCGGCTTCTCTATCATTGCAATGTTATGTTTTTTTACGAATGCAATGCATATCTTGCCTTAAAAATGCTAAACTAAGCACGGAATAAGGACTGTGTTTTCTATTATTAATTTATTATTTGTTTATTTTGGTAGTAATATAAAAGAAAATATAGTTTTATTGCGATTATTTCCATACACAGATAACCCAATCGATTTTAAATTTTAGCCGTCTTCAAATTTTTGGCGCCCCCTAAAATTTGACGCCCTAGGCCTGGGCCTCACGGGCCTAGGCCTAAATCCACGCCTGCGAACACCCACGAAACTCGTGCAATCTTGCTTCAACTTCGTCGCATCCTTTAATCAACAATCATTCGATAAAAATAGTGGACCCAATTGTCCAGACACTGCTACCAACTGCGCTTGGTAAAATCCTAGACGTCCACGGTAATCATCAGTTATTTCGTATTTTGATCGATACAGGCTCACAGGTATCTTTTATCACCGAGTCGTGTGTACAAAGACTCGGGCTAAAACGGAAAAATGCCCGTATACCAATAAGTGGTATTGGATCTACTAATGCTGGTATTTCTAGAGGCCTTCTTTTAGTGGTCATAAATTCACGTTGTGATACATATAGTGTCTCAGTCGATACTTATATTTTATCGAACGTGACGACAAACTTGCCAACTATGACTTTTAGCGTCGAAGTTGGAACCATCTTCATCGACTTGAGTTAGCTGATCCTAGTTTTAACCAACGCGGCCCTGTCGACATATTGCTCGGTGCAGACAAGGCCTGGGATATCTTTCAAGGCAAATGCGCAACAAGTACTCAAGGGTATCCCAAACTCCGAGATCTCGAAATCCAACGTTTTTTGTTTGCCGCATCACGCTGTTCTAAAACCAGACAGCAGCACAACAAAACTGCGTGTTGTGTTTGACGGATCTTTCAAGGATTCGCAAGGCAACAGCCTTAACGACATGCTTATGATTGGACCTCCCATTCAACGCATCTGTTTTCTGTTTGCATTCGGTTTCGTCGACATAAATACGTATTTACAGCAGACATAGTTAAGATGTTTCGGAAAATTTGGGTGTCTAAGAAAAACACAGATTTCCACAGAATTGTATGGCGCAGATCACCAACTGAAACCCTTCAACATTATCGTTTAAACACGATTACATACGGAACTTCTTAAGCTCCCTTCTTAGCAGTACGTGTGCTAGAGCAACTCGCTAGAGATTATCTTGAAGAGTTTCCAATCGCTTCAGAAATTGTCTTAAATGACTTTTATGTTGACGACGTCGTGTCAGGTGGTGATAGTCTATACGAAGCTCTGGTAAAACGCGATTCGTTAATCAATCTTCTTGATAAGTGAATAAGATGCAATTAAGCAAATGGCAAAGTAACTGCTCCGAGCTCCGTCAAGACCAACATAATGACCTACCCCACTGTCTTTCGCTCGACACAGGATCAGATAATTCTTGGACAAAAGTTCTCGGTTTATTTTGGAACTCCGATAAAGATGTTTTTAGTTTTCGATTGAACTATCAAACCACCGATAAAATCACAAAAAGACAAATTCTAAGAGACATAGCGCGTATCTTCGACCCCCTCGGCTTTCTCTCACCCTCAGTCATTTCGCTTAAAATTCTCTTGCAAAACTTATGGCAAAGAAACGTGGAATGGGATGATGAACTTCCATATTCAATTATCTGCCAATGGAGGAAATACCGCGACGAACTGCCATGTCTTACAAAAATTAAAAAACCAAGAGCAATAGGACTCGCTAAAACTGAATTTCAACTGCATGCATTCTCTGATGCATCGGAATCTGTATATTCTGCAGTTATATATGCGCGCTACTCTTTGCCTGACGGAACTATTGAAACAAATATCCTTGCTGCTAAAACTCGTGTTGCTCCATTAAAAAGACTAAGCATTCCCCGATTGGAACTATGCGGTTCCGTTTTTCTCGTACGACTCCTTGTGGCCGTACAAAAATCGCTCAATATCACCCTCGACAGCGTCTTTGCGTGGTCCGACTCAAAAGTTGTGCTTTCTTGGTTGTCTTCGCCACCTCGTAGATGGAATATCTTTGTCAACAATCGAACCTCAGAAATACTCCCGCTGACTGTCCATCTCGTGGGGTTTCTCCCTCACAACTTCTAAACCATCATTTATAGTGAAAAGATCCACCCTGGCTAAAGGAAAGCCCATATAATTGGCCAATCTCAGCATGCGTTGACGATGATCCCGACTGCACACAAGAGGAAAAGAAAGTACCACCGCAATTATTCCTCATCGTTACTGATGACCACCCGTTCGAATCACTCGCCACAAGGATCTCGACGTTGAATACTTTTATCAGAACTGTTACACGTATTCAACGTATCACAAACCGATGTCAAAACAAGAAAAATCCTACATCAATCAATTTAGAAACCGCAGAAATCCGTGATGCAAAAAGAAAAACCATTCAATATCTACAAATTCGGTTTTTTTAGGAAGACCTGGAAGCTTTTAAGAAACATGGTAAATTTCCTAATCATTCAAAGCTTAACAATTTGTCACCTTTTATAGATGAGGACGGTATCCTGAGGGTTGGTGGAAGAATCGTTGAATCGGACACGTTATACAACACCAAGCATCCAATCATTATACCCAAAGGCCATAACATAACAAAACTCATCGTTATTGACGCTCACATCCGATTCTGTCATCCTGGAATAAGCACGCTTTTTGCGCTCATCCGTCAGGAGTATTGGGTTATCGGCTGTCGTAACTTGCTTCGAAAGATAACACACGAATGCATCAAATGTTTTCGACAACGGAAAACTACTACAAATCAATTCATGGGCCACCTGCCACCTCAACGCGTTCAAGTTAACAGGCCCTTCGCACAGTGCGGTTGTGATTACGCCGGACCTGTGACACTGCGAGTTAAATCGGGTCGTAAATCAACCTTTATATAAGGATATATTCCGCTTTTTGTGTGCCTTTTAACCAGTGTTGGCCCAAAATTAATCTGATTAACGATTGAAAATTAATGATTAAAAATCATAATCAAACAATTTGATTAAGATTAATTAATCATAATCAAATTTAAAATTATTAAAATTATTAATCTTAATCATTAATCGTTAATTTGATTATTCGATTAAGTATTAACTATGCCTAAATAAAATGTACCTATAATAAAAAAAATTGTGTGGTTTTATGAAACCACGATGCAAGTGATACTTTTTTTTCGGAAAATTATTCGATTTAGGGTATTAAAATTACGTTTTTTATCTTAAACTAACAGTCTCGGCAGATAGCGCGATGGTAACTAGATATAATTAAATTTAATCAATTAATGATTAGTGATTAATGATTAACACTAGTAATCATGATTAAGATTACTTTTTTAATCATGATTAATTTAATCTGATTAAAATTAATCAAATTAATTAATTGATTAAAAAATTAATTGATTAATGCCAACATTGCTTGTAACCAAACCAGGGAAAAACCAGAATGGGTTTTACGTTTCCGATAGAAGGATAGTGCTAAAAGCCTATTGGGCTCCGTGTAACTCAATTCATGTACAAGAAGGTATGCTCAAACGGAAATGGGAATCAGCAGGTAAATCCTTCGTTATTCAGGTAGTTGTTCCTCGGTCCAAAATCAACGAAGTTCTCCGGGAGATGCATGATGGCGCTTCTGGAGGTCATTTAGGCATCAACAAAACGCTGGGCAAGATCCGAGATCGTTTCTACTGGCTTGATGTAAGAGAAGATGTGAAAAGGTTTTGCAGGAAAAGTGACACGTGTCCTGCTACAAAAGGACCAGGCAGGAAAGTTCAAAGCGCTATGCAGCAGTACAACTTTGGAGCACATTTCGAAAGGATTGCAATGGATATTGCAGGTAATTTTCCGGAAACCAACGATAATCATGGATTACTTCAGCACGTGGCCTGAAGCGTTTGCCATTCCAAACCAAGAAGCGAAAACGGTTGTGGATCACATTGTCTTCAATTGGATAAGTAGATTTTGTGTACCTAAGGAACTTCATTCTGAACAAGGGAGACACTTCGAGTCAAATATATTCCAACAGGTTTGCTCGCTCTTTGGCATTCATAAGACAAGGACAACACCGCTGCATCCACAATCAGATGGAATGGTAGAACCTTTTAACAGAACGCTCAAGGAACACCTTTCCAAAGTAGTGGAAGACTACTAACGAGACTAGAATCGATGCATTCCACTGTTCCTGTTGAGCTATCCTAGCGCAGTACATAGCACTACAGGACATACTCCATGGAAAATCTTGTTTGGTTTAGCATTGCGACTACCAAGTAAAGTGAAATTTAGACGCCCTTTAAATGAGCCTCAAAGCCAAGAAGAATATGTGGACGATCTAAAAAAGAGGCACGTACATTCACAAAAGGAACAGAACAAAGATCAAGAATGCGAGTAATCGCATGAAAACACGTTATGATGCACACGCAACGACAACAGGGTTTCAAGTGTAAGATATTGTGTGGTTATACAATCCCCATCTAAAAAAGGGACTGTCACCGCAGCTCCAGGAAAATTTGTAAGGCCCTTACAAAGTTGTCATAAGAATCAATGATGTTGTTTACCGTGTTCAGAGGGGTGTTAGGGGCAAGATGAAAGTTGTTCACAGGGACCGACTATGCCGCTACAATGGCCAGGAAAGTGATAGATTTGTTCGGGACGAACAATCTTAAGAAGGTAAACAGTTTGATTTTAAACGTAGTGACGATTAAATGGTGAATAATAATTAGTGGTGCTTATATAAATAATAAAATAATAAATCTATTAAGAGTTTGAGCTTAGAGAAAAGTGAGTTTCATTTATAGAGATAGAATTGGTGATTTAAAAGTAAATGAAAATAAGTTTTATTTTCGAACGTAAGACTAGAACATTACAATATGAATGATTTTGTCTTTGGCCACCATTCGCTTAAAAATGAAATACAGTAATTTAATTATACTGTAATAATTTTGTCCAACACATACTGTACCTGAGCATTATGAAATTGGAAAGCTTTAAAAGCATCTTGAAAGTTCTGAATAATTCGAGTATTGGATCGTTCGAGGACCTTTATACCACTATAAATAGGACATCTCAAACGAAAAGGGGACAATTTGGTTTTAACCGTAGTGACGATTAAATGGTGTTTAATTAATGGTGCTGAGATAAATAAAGCAGTGAAAAAAAGAGTTTTAATAGAGGTGAGTTTGATTTATTAAGAAAAGTGAATTTGATTTATAGATACAGAAGTTGTGAAATAAAAGTAAAGGAAAAGTAGGTTTTATTTTTCGAACCTAATACTAAAACATACAATAACAAAATTTTGTTGCAAAAGCAATCCGACGCGACGCTTGATCCATTTGATATAAGTGCATCCGTTGTGTAGGTGGTGTTGCCAACATAATCAATAATGATACTGCTTCCCGAACTTCTTTTAAAACTTAAGTTAGTCTTAAGCCGCCTCTCATTGTAAGCCGGTCGACTCCGGTATTGAACTTGGTATCGTTTAAATAATACGAAGTACAAAAATGACATCTATAGACGAGTGCGTCGACAGATAGCGAGATAGAGGGGAACGAATCAAAATGGTGCTGGAAAAATTTACAAAAGAGGCCAAAATAAGAAGAACAGAATTGCTTGTGAAGCAGAGACTCATTGACCTTGAATTCTATTGGCAAGCGTTCAGACAAGAAAATGATATAATAAATGCTCACGAAGACTTTGGAGAAGACCATCTATATAAAGTGCCAAAATACTACGACCAAGTGAAGTCAACAATGGCGATAGCTCGAGAGAAGTTTCAAGCAAGGCTATTGGAAATTTTCAGCGAGGAGAAATCAGAAGAAGAAACGCAAGCTTAGAAAAAGACAGAAGAAGACAATGCGAAGACGAATGCAGCGGAAGGCAAAAATACCACGACGAATGCAGCAGAAGACGAAAACACGATGAAGATATCACCAAACAAAGAAGTTTGGGAGACGGAAGAAGCAGAAGACGAAGCTACGAGAACTAAATATCTTGCGGAATGGCAATTTTCAACAAATAATTCCGTAGAAGATGAGCTAAGGCGATGTTTAGAAAGACACAAAGCACAAAAAAAAAATTTTAAGGTCGTTGGAAAAAATACGTGTCATCGAAAGCCTATTATTTCCACAAACAAATCTTACGAAACCAATGGGCGCTTATAACGGCTACGCAAACAGAGATAACGCAATATAGTGAAGACTTCACATATGACGAAAGTTACGAAGAATTAGAAGACAAATACTAAGAAGCTTTGGTGGAACTACAAGAAAAATTAGAAGAATTCACGAACAAGACGAAAGCATCAAATACGCGAATAGAAGAAACAAGTGGAGTTGCGAGCTTAAGTTGCCAGTGCTCAAAATGCCAACATTTGATGGTGAATATAAGCAGTATAAATCGTTCATTGATTTGTTTGAGCAAACAATTCATAAGACTGAAAATGTTGGGAATGCACAAAAAATGCATTACCTCGAGACCAATGTGACCGTTGATGCAGCAAGAATTATACAGCATCTGCATATAACAGACAATAACAACGAAGCAGCCAGGGATGCTCTGATCAACAGGTACGAGAACTCACGTCTTTTGGTGAATGCCCAAATTCAAGATTTGATAAACCAAAAAGTCTCTCAAACTGAGTCTGCAGCCAAACTGAGAAAATTTCACGATACGACATCAGAATATGTGAATGCGTTAAGAGCAATCAATAAAGATACCAAAAGCTGGGATCCAATAAAAGTTTATATTGTGTCCCAGAAACTGGATAATGAGACGAGGAAATCTTTCGAGCAATCTTTATCAAATATAAAAGAACTGCAGCTGCTTGAAAATTTGTTGAAATATATTGAAAACAAATTCTATGCTCTAGCCAATCTAACAGAGAGACGATATAGAGATGACCACAAAAAAGATGAAAAAACAGCAATTTTTAAAAGAGGATTCTTTAGGAGCTACCATTCAACGACAAGTCTGAATTGCAGGCTGTGCAGAGGTCCACACTGGCAACATGTGTGCCAAAAATGTATACAAATGGCGGCTCCTCAACGAACGGAATCTGTGCAAAAAAAAACTTGTGTAGAAATTGATTTAAAGATAGTTACTACACCTTGAGATGTCATTCATACAAAACGTGCCAAACTTGCAAACAACATCATCACACACTCCTTCACTTAAACGAGAATAGCAGACAACAATTTCAAACCAATTTGGCTACCAATTTGCAGCACAAAATACTCTTAGCAACTGCCCTCATTAAGACAAACTGGAGAGGATGCGAATATCATTTAAGGGCATTGGTGGACCAAGGATCACAGTCTTCATGTACTACTTAGGATGTAGTACAACGCCTTTAGTTACAAAAGAAGCAGGCATACGCATCGATTATTGGTGTTGGAGCTTTTAAGATGGGAACTGCACGTTGTAAAGTTGATTTGGCTATCCAGTCAATATATCCATCAGAATTTTTAACGCACGGGTCTTTCTTAATATTAGACAAACTAACAAAATGTCTGCCCGATGTATCATTTACTGCGCAAAAATGGGATTATTTTAAGTACCTTTTTTTGTGCCGATCCATCATATAACAGACAATTAACAGTAGATATTTTAATTGGAGCTGAAATTTTTCAAGATTTTATTGAAGAAGGAGTCATTAAAGGCGACCATGGTTCATCTTTTGCTCAAAAGACAAAGCTAGGAAGGATCCTTTCAGGGAGCGTGCAAGAAAGCAAGGCCAATGGCAAAAGTACAATCTGCTGTATTTCAAACGTCGAACTTCACGAACAAATGAATCTATTTTGGGAGACTGAAGAAATCATAGATGAAAAATTGCTGTCAGAAGACGAAAAGTTGTGAAAAAAATACATGCAGACTAACGAGCTAAATGAAACTCGAAGATATATTGTTCGACTTCCGTTCAAAAAAAAAACGCAGAAAAACTTGGACGTTCAAGGGATGGAGCACTAGCACGACTTCTCCAGATGGAGAAAAAATTTATCAACAACAAGAGTTTATACAAACAATTCATGCGGGAATATTTAGAGATCAGACATATGGAGCTAGTTACATATTCATATGGCTTACTTCTTACCGCATCAAGCAATCTTAAAAGAAGAAAGTTCCACTACGAAATTAAGGGTAGTCTTTGATGCATCATCGAAAACAACTTCTGTAGTCAGTCTTAACGATACCATGTTGACAGGTCCAGTCATTCACCAAGACCTTTTTAATATCAAAACGCGATGGAGGATACACAAATACGTATTGCGAGCTGATATTGAAAAGATGTACGGCTAAATAATGATTTCGATAGAAGATAGAGATTATCAACAAATATTATGGAGGGAGCATCCATCATCTAAAATAGAATTGTACAGGCTGACCACGGTGACATATGGCAAAACATCGTCACCATATCTTGCAAAACGAACCTTGCAACAAGCATCAGATAAAGAACAAGAATTGAAAGTTGCAGCGGAAATAACACAGAGAGATTTTTATGTCGACGACCTACTATCTGGCGGCGATATGTTAGAAGACGTCAAACACGCACAGCAGCAAATAATGAAGCTAATGCAGAGAGGATGCCGATCTGCCTCCCATCGGCAGCGGACGCATATGAAGTCCGTTTCCTGCCCTTAGTTGAAATCCCCACGCGTGTTGTTTTTATCTGCCCACCATTACAAACTTTTTGTGCCAAGAAAAAAATTATTACATACTAAAGTTATAAATAGTTTTCTATATCCAGTGCTAGTGCCAAAACATAATCATCATACATACCATATCTAAAACAAAGCAATAAAAAAAAACCCAACAGTTCAATCCAATAAATTATTAAAAAAAATTCCCTTAACAGTGCAACTCAATCAAAAAAAAAAAAATAAACCTTAATCCAAACATCAACACAATATTCAACACAAGAACGGTAAATCCCTTCCTTCACTCCAATTCCTTCACTCCCATCATCTTCACAGATAATCTGGCTTGGGCACTGCATATGCTGAGTCAAACTTGCTTTCCAAGGTATATGCATTGCTTATTCTAGGAAATCCTTTTAACGCATAGTTCTCTGTTTACACTTAAACCAGGAGCGGATCAAGGCACATTTCCATGAGGGCGTAGTCCCTGATAAAAGTGTGTTATTGAAAAGTTCAAATTGGATATTTGAAAAATATTGAATTAAGATATTCATACGGGTTGGTTTTGTTTCAATATTTGTTTTTTTATAATGGTAGGAAAATTTCGTGTCGATTATAGTAACATTCAAGGGCTGAGAAAGAATTTCTATGCAGCTTACGTTCATACTGCAAAATACCGGCCAGTTGTTTTGGCATAAAGTGAAACCCAAATAGGAGAAAATTCTGATCCGTTAGAATTTAACCTATACGGGTACAACTTAGTGCTATTATACTTTGCTTATCACGGTCTCTAAAAGTACTGGAGAGCTCTAGGTAACTTCACCTCGGTGGTCCTTGGCTCAATGAAAGGAAAATCCCTATATGCACCTCCTCGGGGTATAGAGCGGGTAATGTTAACGTACAAGGGGACTGAAAAGCTGCCGGTATAAGCAAACAAACCAGCATTGCTGGTCAGGGCACGAACTTGTCCTTGGGTTGAAGAAAATCTCCCTAAAGGCATAAGAAATGCAGGTTGTGGTCAACGGCATGGAAGTATGTTGGCGGATGAGCCTTTTTAAGAAGGCCAACAGTAGCAGCAAGTAGCGACTGTAAACCGGAGTGGGCGGCTATAAAAGGCGTTTGTTTTCCCATAGTAGGCGGCCTCAATCGATTATGTGTTCGACCATACAAAGGGCGGGTGTGCCTGTCGAATCTGAGCTTATGTATGTTATTAATCATATCTCGGAAAACACCATGGCAAAAGGGTTTATGCTATTACATGAAATATGAGAACAAATGGAATTGATTCCCCAAGAAGTAATCATTTTATGGACAATCCTTCACAGCTTCGGCTGCAGTAAACCGCATATCGGATTTGGGGTTGCGGCATCTCTTATGCAAAAGCGTCCATCAAGACGCCATAATAATAAATGAATCGTCAACAAGAAATGCAATGGATACTTTTGGCTATGGCATACGTACGAAAATTTGAGCGTGGAACGTTTGAACCTTGTATGTCGGAGGAAGATACGAGGAGTTATAGCGTGAAATGCTTCGCTTTAAGATTAGTATCCTGGGCATAAGTGAAACTAAGTGAAGAGGAAGAACTGAATACAGATCTGACACTGGACAAACGAGAATGCTGTATTCCGGGGAAGATGAAAGAGAGGGCAGCCAAAAGCTGCATGGTGTTGGAGTTATGTTGAACGAAATAGCTAGGCGCAGTCTTATTTCTTCGGCGCCCATATATGAAAGAATAATGACTGCAAGATTCCACACAAAAATTTGCAACATCAATATTATTCAGTGTTACGACCCACAAATGAAGCGACCGGGGGGGGGGGGGGGAAACCACATTCTACACTCATCTTAACTCGGTTTACAGTAGTGTTCCGAGAGCCGATATTATAGTCGTCATCGGAGCACACAATTAAGGTCTGGAACGAGTGAAGGGAAAAAATGGGAAATGAAAATGGCGACATGCTTGTCGACTTTTGCAACGCAAATCGTCTTGTACTGGGTGGGACTGTGTTTAAACATAAGACATGCAACAAAGTCACCTGGGTGCACCCAGATGATCAAACCCAAAATCAAATTGATCATATCATGATTCAGCAGTGATGGAGAAAGTCAATGTGCAATGTCCATAATTTAAGAAATGGCGATGTGGGAAGCGACCACCACTTGGTTGTCATGAGTCTCAAATTACGAACAGCGGCCATATTGCGACAACTCCGGGATGCAACAAGGAGTCCAAAATTCGATACGAATGCTCTAAGTGATCCCAACATATGTCGTTACAATATCAACACCCTTAACGATAGAGCTTCGTCATTTAATAGAATACAACATTCAGAAATTGACGAGATGCGGGGTGAAATACAGAGTGTTGTTATGGACGCTGGATCCAAAACTGTGCCAAGGCGGTCGAGAGTTAGAGACTCTTGGATATCTCAAGACACCTGGGACAAAATGGAGCTTCGTAAATCGTTGAAGGTGCAATTAAACGCCGCGACAGACGCTCAACGAAAGGCTGAATTGTGAAGCGAATATCGGATAGCACACAAATTGGTCTATCGTTGTGTGAGACGTGACTGAGGGTGAGGATAGACTGGCTCGCTGAAAATGCTGAAAACGCTGCAAGAAGGGGAGATATCAGAGAATTGTACCAACTATCCAAAGAAGTTGTCGGGAAAAAAAGCAATACTAATCATCCTGTAATGGATGTGGATAGGACACTATTGGTATCAATTGAAGATCAGCTACGCAGGTGGAAGAATCACTTTTGTGCCCTGCTAAATGAAGATTCTATTGAACAGAGTGCTGAAGTGTCCCAAATAAACGAGATGCGTAGATCCTGTAGGGGTATTGACATCGAACCTCCTTCAGTTCCGGAAATCCAAACGTCGATTAATCTAATCAAAAACAACAAAGCAGCAGGTCTTGATGGGGTACCAGCTGAATTCCTGAAAGCTGATCTCGTCATAGCAGCATGTGTTTTGCATCCGCTGATACAAACTGTTTGGGAAAACGAAACTTTTTCCCAGGGAGTGGAATTATCGAGTGATTTTTAAGTTGCTAAAGAAAGGTTATCTTAAGAACTGCAATAATTGGCGTGGTATTACCGTCTTATCCATTTTTCCGAAGTTAATGGCAACTTTAATCGTCGAATGGATAAAGGCTAGAATAGAGTCCACACACAAGAGGCATCAAGCTGGCTTCCACTGCGGTCGGTCGTGTGTCGACCATATCAACACTATCTGCGCATCGTCTTTGAGTAGTCTGCAGAATTTCAAACACCGCTTTACCTCATGTTCGTAGATTTTGAGAAGGCGTTTGACCGAGTTTACCGAGAATGTATATTCAGATCACTTCTTGGTAGAGGAATTCCCCCAAAAATTGTCGCCATTATAAGGGAGTCTTACAACAATGCGAGGTGTTTCGTGTTGCATAATGGGCAGCTATCTGACTCTTTTGAAGTGCGTCAGGGTGTGAGACAGCCATTAAGACTATGCAGACGATATATGTCTCATGGCAAATAACATCAGTGGGCTGAACGTGATGTGTCAATCTCTGCTAGTGAAAGAAGAAATGCAGAATAATACTTTGGTGTTGTTTTTGTGACCTCACAAAAAGACAACAACAAAGTATTATTCTGCATGACATGCCTGTTGAACAGGTCGAACAGTTTAATTATCTTGGAAGTACTGCATCAGCGAATGGCGGTACGGATCTTGTCGTAAAAAGCAGAATAAATAAAGCTTGCGTTGCCCTTGGTTCTAAGTCTCAAATTTGGAAATCCAGTCAAATATCCCTACGCACTTAGTTGCGATTCTTCGAATCCAACGTTAAATCCGTGCTTTTATATGCTTGCGAAACCTGGAAAGTCTCGGCTACCATCTCGAGAAAATCGCAGGTTTTTGTGAATCGCTGTCTACGTCACATTCTAAAAAGTCGCTGGCCAATATTTCAAACCAGAAATTGTGGCGCAGGACAAATCAGGAGCGGTTGGAGGTCGACATAAGGAAGCGTAAATGACAATGTATTGGTCACACACTTAAGAAACCAAACAATAAGTCACTGCGTTTGTTTAATTGATTATTGAAGTAAATATCAATATAATCAAATAAAAAATCGCGCGATTTTTTATTTGGTTATATTGATATTTACTTCAATAATCAATTAAAAAATCGCAGTGACTTAAATTAAAGCTTTTTACTTCTGTAAACGACAGACAACTTGGACAACTCGTTTGCATTGATTGTTTCAAAGCATTTACCGATATAATCTTTAAATGAGAATATTAACACCATTGCTCTTCACAGCTGGTTACAGGGTGTACCAATATTTTTATGAATCACCTTAGTTTTATTTTTTAAATAAACAAGGAGATGAAATTATTATGGATAGTGAATGAATTTTACAAAAAAAAAAAAAAAAAAAAAACAAATTGCGTACGCTAAAGAAGCGTTTTTCAATATCCTAAGATTATAACTTAATTTTTTGAGTTTGGTCCAGGCATTATGATAACCCTTTGTAGACTACAATACAGAACTGTGACTTATTTTAGTCACAAAAAGTAAAAGATTGAGAGCTGTACACCATTATGGACTATTGGCTCACCTGAGTGGGTCAAAAGTCCATAATCGATGTGCCAAAAGTCCACAGGGATTTCTTGTGTACTTTTGGCTCACTATAGTGGGCCAAAAGTCCATAATATATTTGTGCACTTCTGACCCACCCAAGTGGGTCAAAAGTCCATTGTGGACTTTTGGCCTGTGGACTTTTGACCTTGCGCCTAACTAGAACACAAGTTCGGTTCAAACTTTTAAGTGTTCAATTTAAAAGTATTTTAATTATGAAAGACCTAAAACCGTTAACGGGTTTTCTACACTCTCCGCACCCCAGCTTGTATTCATCCGATTGTGTCAGTGTCCATGCTCCTGCCCCATATAGCAGGACTGGGATGATAAGAATCCTGTATAGTGTCTCTTTGGTCATTTTAGAGACTTCTTTGCTACTAAAATGGCTCCTAAACCCGAAGAAACAGCGATTGACAAGAGTGATTTTTCGACTGATCTCATCGCTGATATAGTTCGGAGAGATTATAGTGGAACCCAAAAAGACAAAGTCCTTGGTAACTTCATAGTTATATCTATCCATCGTGGTGATGTTCTGCACCCGAGGACAGCATATATTTTTATCTTCATTTAGAGCCAGACCCATTTTCACCGCCTCCACTTCAATACTTGCGATAGCTACACTGACAGCGCGCTTCGTTCTTCCAATAATGTCAATATCATCAGCAAAGACAAGTTATTGGACGGATTTTAAGAAAATCGTACCGCTGGTGTTGACATGCGAGTTGCGTACGATTGCCTCAAGAATGATGTTGAAGAGGTTACATCACAGCGCGTCACCTTGTCGTAAGCCTTTATCGAAATTAAATGAGTCGGTATTGTTCTTACCAACCTTGACGGAGCAGCGCGAGTTCTCCATAGTCATCCTGCACAATTGAACGAGTTTAGCAGGGATGCCAAGAAGTGAAAAGCTCAGCCGTAAGGCCATCCGCTCCAGCAGCGTTGTTGGACTTTAGTTTTGATATTGCTACCCGAACTTCTTCTTGGTCGGGTAGATGGAGGTCTTGTTCGTCATCGTCCAAATCGAATGGATAATTCTTCCTGACAGCGATTAGTTGGTTGAAGTGTTCTTTAAAAATTCTGATCAACGACTACTACGACGTACCCACCCTCGGTTCCAGAGGCTTTTGCTCGGGCTTTGTAACAGTTGGACGAATGTTTTACCCTTGGTAGAACTTTCGAACATTGCTTCTGCCGTAGCACCCCTCAATAGATTCAACTATTCGTTTATCAAGTTCTTTCTTTTTCATTCTGAAAAGCCGGTGATCCTTTTTCCTCTTTTGCTGGTATTCCGCACGGGAAGCCTTCCTGGCAGCTCTGGTTCTGGCCTGCAGAACTGCCTGATAGGCTTCGTTTTTGGTCAAGTGTGTGAGCCTGGCCATTTTGCAATGTTGCCGGTGGGCCTCTGGGTTTGGCGCAGACCCGGGCTTGTCGAGAGATAAGAGGAGATATGGTTGGCAATAGCTGTGGTGGTCATTTGCGATTGTAACTTCGCAAACATCAAACTTTCTTACAGTGGATGCTCGATCCTGCGGTCTGATGGAGATCCGCATTCGCACTTTAGCTACAACAAGGTAGTGGTTCGAGTCTACATTGGACCCTCGGAAAGTGCGGACATCCATGACACTGGACGCATGTCTGCTATCAATCGCAATGTGATCAATTTGGTTGACGGTATTTTGATCAGGAGACCGCCAGGCCCCTTGTGTATATTGAGGTGTGGGGAGTATGTGCAAAAATAATAAATATTGGAAAAGGCAAAGCAGCAACAAAGACTTTGGGGAGGAGGAGGGGGGATGACAGCAGTATATGTATAGAAGATGGACGGCTAAACTGATTGAGTTTCTACAATTATATATTAAACCTGCTTAGTTTGTTTGTGTGAGTGTTATCAAATTAGTCAGTCAATATAGGTATACCTACCTACAACATACATACATATTTTCAATGATTGGGAAAAAATAAACCAAAACCAATAAGTTTAACACGATAATCATAAATTTAAATTGGTAGGTAGTGAAGAAAACTTAAAAGGTTTGCCTGTTGGAACATTCAACTAAAGATGGTGTGCAAAAGGTTTTCGTTGATATCCTGTTCAACTAAAAAACTAACGATTGGCTTTGTGAACATGTACCAAAAAAACGATGACTTCAACAAAATAAACTATCAAATTGAAGTTTCCGGCAAACAAATGATATAATAATAATAATCTATATATATAAAAGAAAGTCGTGTTAGTTACTCCACTTATAACTCAAGAACGGCTGAACCGATTTTGCTGAAAATTGGCAGGGAGGTAGCTTAGAACCAGGTGACGGACATAGGATACTTTGTATCCAGTTTTCGGAAAACGTATGAGTGTGTTATGCGTGCGAAAAAAATACACTAAAAGCTCACTTAGTAAATCTGAAAAGTAATTTATTTGAAATATAAATCAGTCATAAGTCAGTTTTTAGGTGAAGTTTAATTTTAATTTAATTAATAATTTAATTAATAATGGCGCGACCAAGACGATCGAATATTTCCCGACAAAGCCGTGATACAAGAAGAATACGAAATACTGCAAATGAAAGGACTGAAGAAGAACAAGAAATTGCACGTGAACAGCGCCGCGATAGTATGGCTCGACTTCGTGCTTCTCAATCACAAGAGCAAAGTGAAGCAGCTCGTGAAACAGCTCGGTTAGCAATGCAGAATCGTCAAGCAAACAACAGAGGTCAACAAATAGATAATTTGCGACGCAGAACAAGATATTTATCAAGTGCTGATTTGAATCGAGCAGCGTTTCAATACGATTGCAGCAATGATTACAGCTTGCATCCTAGCGTTTGCATTGGGCAAATGGACGTAGTTTGCGAGTATTGTGGTGCATTAAAGTTTTCCGGAGAAACGCCTGGATTATGCTGCCTTAATGGTAAAGTGAAATTGCCATTGTTGACTCCGCCACCTGAGCCATTGTATTCATTGCTTTGTGGCGAAACACAAGAATCACGCCACTTTCTTGCAAATACTCAAAAATACAATAGTTGTTTCCAGATGACGTCATTTGGGGCACATATTATCGAAGAACGAGGATTTAATCCGACATTTAAGGCATTTATTTTTGTACTTATATACAATGTAGTTAAAGAATTATTTTGTAGATACAAGGACAGATTCATCATCGAATTGGATCATTACTACCTTTCGAAGATACACAGAATAAATTTTTACAAATATATTTCATGGGAAACATGGAAGAACAACTTGATCGACGCCTAGAGATCAATGCAGGAATGAAGCGAGCAATTCTCCAAGACTTGCAGTGTCTGCTTCATGAACATCATGCGTTGGTCAGGTTGTTTAAGAGTGCTTTAGAGCGCCTGCCAAGTGATGACTTTAAAGTTGCCATCAAAGCAAATAAACGACCATCTGGAACACACGAAAGGACATTTAATGCTCCAACAGTAGACGAAGTTGCCATCCTGATTGTTGGTGAACAATTGGAAAAACGCGATATTGTGCTTACACGTCGCAATACTGGGCAACTGCAACGAATATCTGAAACTCATCGATCATATGACACATTGCAATACCCGCTGATGTTTTGGCAAGGAGAAGATGGATATTATTTTAATATTAAAATGAAAAATCCATTGAATGGTGAGTATCAGTATCATAATTTATTTCATTTATTTGTGAAAGAAGCTGATTTAAAATAATGCTTATTAAAAAAATGGTTAATGTCTGTATTGTTTGCCTTTCAAATTTGCCTTTGAAATGGTTAATTATCAAATTTTTCATTTCAGGTGAAGAAACTACAAAGAAAGTTAGCTCAATGAATTATTACGCATATCGTTTGATGATTCGTCAAAATGCTGACAACTATTTGCTGCGGTTTCGTCGATTGTTTCAGCAGTATTGCGTTGACATGTATGTAAAACGGAACGTTTAACATTCATTAGGTTGAACCAAGCCAAACTGCGTTCTGAGGAGTACATCCATTTACGTGATGCAGTTAGTACTGAAGGAAATGCAGCTAATATTGGTCGATTAACTATTCTGCCGGCGACATACATTGGTAGTCCACGTCATATGCATGAATATGCACAAGATGCAATGACATATGTTCGTCATTACGGTCGGCCCGATCTCTTTATTACTTTTACCTGTAATCCAAAATGGATAGAAATTACTCAATTGCTGCTTCCCGGACAAACATCAAGTGATAGACACGACATCACAGCACGTATATTCAGGCAAAAAATTTGGTCCCTGATGAACTTTATTGTTAAACAACGCGTCTTTGGAGATACTCGATGCTGGATGTATTCAATCGAATGGCAAAAGCGAGGCCTGCCGCACGCACACATTCTTATTTGGTTAGTGGAAAGAATTCAGCCTGACCAAATAGATGATATCATATGTGCCGAGATTCCTGATTATGAAGTCGATCCAGACCTACATGATGTTGTTACTACTAATATGATTCATGGACCGTGTGGTGCCATCAATCCCCAATCACCTTGCATGGTCGATGGAAAGTGCTCTAAACGATATCCACGGAAATTAACGGCGGAGACTGTCACTGGCAATGATGGTTATCCGCTGTATCGGCGTCGATCACCAGAAGACAACGGTCGAACTGTTACAACGAAAGTAAAAAGAATGGAACGTCTTGCATTTGCCATGACCATCAACAAATCACAAGGCCAATCCTTAAAAGTTTGTGGTTTAAATCTAGAACATTCATGTTTTTCCCATGGTCAATTATACGTGGCATGTTCACGGGTCGGAAGACCATCTGCGTTGTTTGTTTTTGCGCCTGATAATAAAACAAAAAATGTCGTGTATCACAAGGTACTTAAATGAAGAGCAACCTATGTACTAAAATACAGAAATAATTATGAATGATTAATGTTGGTATTTAATTTTTTTTGTATTTTTTCCAATTAAAAAATAAATCTGCTTATTTATTGCCATGAAGGCGGAACAAAGTTTGCCGGGTCAGCTAGTATAATAATAATTTTAACTACATGCCTGTAAGACCCAAGGTCTTTTTGAATGCAAAACGCATGGCAATAGTTAGAAGGAATAGAAAGATAGGAAAGATGTTTTTGTTGGTACAATGGATTGAGAAATAGGTGATATTTATCTCATGAAAATCCCACGGGTGGCGTCCACCCGATTTTTTATTTGATTGTATTGATATTTACTTCAATAATCAATTAAAAAATCGCAGTGACTTAAATTAAAGCTTTTTACTTCTGTAAATGACAGACAACTTGCACAACTCGTTTGCATTGATTGTTTCAAAGCATTTACCGATATAATCTTTAAATGAGAATACTAACACCATTGCTCTTCACAGCTGGTTACAGGGTGTACCAATATTTTTATGAATCACCTTAGTTTTATTTTTTAAATAAACTAGGAGATGAAATTATTATGGATAGTGAATGAATTTAACAAAAAAAAAAAAAAAACAAATTGCGTACGCTAAAGAAGCGTTTTTCAATATCCTAAGATTATAACTTAATTTTTTGAGTTTGGTCCAGGCATTATGATAACCCTTTGTAGACTATAATACAGAACTGTGACTTATTTTAGTCACAAAAAGTAAAAGATTGAGAGCTGTACACCATTATGGACTATTGGCTCACCTGAGTGGGTCAAAAGTCCATAATCGATGTGCCAAAAGTCCACAGGGATTTCTTGTGTACTTTTGGCTCACTATAGTGGGCCAAAAGTCCATAATATATTTGTGCACTTCTGACCCACCCAAGTGGGTCAAAAGTCCATTGTGGACTTTTGGCCTGTGGACTTTTGAGAGTGTGGAGAGTGTGGATCAAGATCACAAGGAGGCCAGGTCAAGGCTGACATCGATGGACACCGGCCTTAGACGACCGCTTTGTTGTTAACAATGTGCTAAGAGATCGGCTTAGCACTGCTACAGAAGCTCGTACTCGTCTCTTAGAAGTGCGAAATGTAAGAGTTAGTGAGCGAACAATAAGAAGAAAATTAGCAGAAGGAAATCTAAGGTCATTTCGCCCAGCTTGAACCCCAGAATTGCTCTCACAGCATCGTAGGCAAAGACTTTGTTTTTCCCAGGAACATGTAAACTAGACTATGGAAGAATGTTCTGTTCTCAAGAGGACCAGATGGTCGTATGCTGGTAAACAGACGACGAAATGAGAGGTTTGCTCCATGTGCCATAGCCGTAACATTGGGATATCAGGGAACTTCGATAATTGTTAAATATCTAGGTGGGCGGTTAATTGTGCCTGTGACTGTATAATTAAATATTATCACATTTGCCAAATCTTTGGTGTTGATCAAGTTTTTTTACGAGATCGATAACTTAGAATCCGATCTTTTGGAAGGCTCTTTTATGTTAAAAGAAAATTAATACGCCTATAAATCTAAAAGATGGGTTTCTAGAATATGCGAAGAAAAGAGAACAAATATTTGATATTAAAAATACTACCTTGGAAAGGGAAACATTGAAAAAATATAAAAATAAAAATACCACCTTGGAAAGGGTAATAACTAAAAATAATAAAAATAAAAAACCACCATGAAAAGGGAAATAATTTAAAATAATAAAAAAAAATACCACCTTGGAAAGGGAAATTATTAAAAAAAAAATAGAAGTAAAAATACCACCTTGGAAAGGAACTTAATTCATGAAGAATCCGAAAAGGATTCAAAAGTGGAAAAATATTTAGATTAGGTTGCTAATGCATTTCTAGCCGATTCCACTACTTTTTCATCCAATAATTTTGATCTTAATGCCATTTATACCTCGCTATTACACTAAGTTTAGTATGGCTTTTTTTCCTTGCCGTTATAGGTACAATAAGGCAGGTTATGCATACGTCGAAAAAAAATTTTTGAGATAACAATCAAACATGACATTACGATGATGGCGAAGACGAAAAAAGATTGTCTTAAAATTCTGTCCGTGTATATGTCTGTCTGACTGTCTGTATGTATAGACACCTCAAGCCCAAACGGGTGCGCCGAATTGCTTCAAACTCGCTATATATATAGTTTTTTAGATATTGTACAGAGGGGACATTTAATTTTTTTTAAGCCCAAAAAATAACGGTACCTGCCATATAACCGTTACTCTTAACCTTATTTTTCTCGAAAACGGCTTTAACGATTTTGGTTAAAAAAATCAGTGTACCTTTTTAGGTTAGACCAATCATATGGCTGAAAAAAAAGTTCAAACAAATGTATAAGGACGGTACTTTCGATAGGACCTTTTTTTTGCTTTCGACTATCTCGTACTTTTAACAGCATTTAAAAAAAATTAAATAAATATTTTGAAAACTGCTTATTTAATTTTAACTACATGCCTGTAAGACCCAAAATCTTTTTGAATGCAAAACGCATGGCAATAGTTAGAAGGAATAGAAAGATAGGAAAGATGTTTTGTTGGTACAATGGATTGAGAAATAGGTGATATTTATCTCATGAAAATCCCACGGGTGGCGTCCACCCGATTTTTTATTTGATTGTATTGATATTTACTTCAATAATCAATTAAAAAATCGCAGTGACTTAAATTAAAGCTTTTTACTTCTGTAAATGACAGACAACTTGCACAACTCGTTTGCATTGATTGTTTCAAAGCATTTACCGATATAATCTTTAAATGAGAATACTAACACCATTGCTCTTCACAGCTGGTTACAGGGTGTACCAATATTTTTATGAATCACCTTAGTTTTATTTTTTAAATAAACTAGGAGATGAAATTATTATGGATAGTGAATGAATTTAACAAAAAAAAAAAAAAAAAAAAACAAATTGCGTACGCTAAAGAAGCGTTTTTAAATATCCTAAGATTATAACTTAATTTTTTGAGTTTGGTCCAGGCATTATGATAACCCTTTGTAGACTACAATACAGAACTGTGACTTATTTTAGTCACAAAAAGTAAAAGATTGAGAGCTGTACACCATTATGGACTATTGGCTCACCTGAGTGGGTCAAAAGTCCATAATCGATGTGCCAAAAGTCCACAGGGATTTCTTGTGTACTTTTGGCTCACTATAGTGGGCCAAAAGTCCATAATATATTTGTGCACTTCTGACCCACCCAAGTGGGTCAAAAGTCCATTGTGGACTTTTGGCCTGTGGACTTTTGAGAGTGTGGAGAGTGTGGATCAAGATCACAAGGAGGCGAGGTCAAGGCTGACATAGATGGACACCGGCCTTAGACGACCGCTTTGTTGTTAACAATGTGCTAAGAGATCGGCTTAGCACTGCTACAGAAGCTCGTACTCGTCTCTTAGAAGTGCGAAATGTAAGAGTTAGTGAGCGAACAATAAGAAGAAAATTAGCAGAAGGAAATCTAAGGTCATTTCGCCCAGCTTGAACCCCAGAATTGCTCTCACAGCATCGTAGGCAAAGACTTTGTTTTTCCCAGGAACATGTAAACTAGACTATGGAAGAATGTTCTGTTCTCAAGAGGACCAGATGGTCGTATGCTGGTAAACAGACGACGAAATGAGAGGTTTGCTCCATGTGCCATAGCCGTAACATTGGGATATCAGGGCACTTCGATAATTGTTAAATATCTAGGTGGGCGGTTAATTGTGCCTGTGAGTGTATAATTAAATATTATCACATTTGCCAAATCTTTGGTGTTGATCAAGTTTTTTTACGAGATCGATAACTTAGAATCCGATCTTTTGGAAGGCTCTTTTATGTTAAAAGAAAATTAATACGCCTATAAATCTAAAAGATGGGTTTCTAGAATATGCGAAGAAAAGAGAAAAAATATTTGATATTAAAAATACTACCTTGGAAAGGGAAACATTGAAAAAATATAAAAATAAAAATACCACCTTGGAAAGGGTAATAACTAAAAATAATAAAAATAAAAAACCACCTTGAAAAGGGAAATAATTTAAAATAATAAAAAAAAATACCACCTTGGAAAGGGAAATTATTAAAAAAAAAAAATAGAAGTAAAAATACCACCTTGGAAAGGAACTTAATTCATGAAGAATCCGAAAAGGATTCAAAAGTGGAAAAATATTTAGATTAGGTTTTTAATGCATTTCTACTTGCCGTTATAGGTACAATAAGGCAGGTTATGCATACGTCGAAAAAATTTTTTTGAGATAACAATCAAACATGACATTACGATGATGGCGAAGACGAAAAAAGATTGTCTTAAAATTCTGTCCGTGTATATGTCTGTCTGACTGTCTGTATGTATAGACACCTCAAGCCCAAACGGGTGCGCCGAATTGCTTCAAACTCGCTATATATATAGTTTTTTAGATATTGTACAGAGGGGACATTTAATTTTTTTTAAGCCCAAAAAATAACGGTACCTGCCATATAACCGTTACTCTTAACCTTATTTTTCTCGAAAACGGCTTTAACGATTTTGGTTAAAAAAATCAGTGTACCTTTTTAGGTTAGACCAATCATATGGCTGAAAAAAAAGTTCAAACAAATGTATAAGGACGGTACTTTCGATAGGACCTTTTTTTTGCTTTCGACTATCTCGTACTTTTAACAGCATTTAAAAAAAATTAAATAAATATTTTGAAAACTGCTTATTTAATTTTAACTACATGCCTGTAAGACCCAAGGTCTTTTTGAATGCAAAACGCATGGCAATAGTTAGAAGGAATAGAAAGATAGGAAAGATGTTTTGTTGGTACAATGGATTGAGAAATAGGTGATATTTATCTCATGAAAATCCCACGGGTGGCGTCCACCCGATTTTTTATTTGATTGTATTGATATTTACTTCAATAATCAATTAAAAAATCGCAGTGACTTAAATTAAAGCTTTTTACTTCTGTAAATGACAGACAACTTGCACAACTCGTTTGCATTGATTGTTTCAAAGCATTTACCGATATAATCTTTAAATGAGAATACTAACACCATTGCTCTTCACAGCCGGTTACAGGGTGTACCAATATTTTTATGAATCACCTTAGTTTTATTTTTTAAAGAAACTAGGAGATGAAATTATTATGGATAGTGAATGAATTTAACAAAAAACAAAAAAAAAACAAATTGCGTACGCTAAAGAAGCGTTTTTCAATATCCTAAGATTATAACTTAATTTTTTGAGTTTGGTCCAGGCATTATGATAACATTTTGTAGACTACAATACAGAACTGTGACTTATTTTAGTCACAAAAAGTAAAAGATTGAGAGCTGTACACCATTATGGACTATTGGCTCACCTGAGTGGGTCAAAAGTCCATAATCGATGTGCCAAAAGTCCACAGGGATTTCTTGTGTACTTTTGGCTCACTATAGTGGGCCAAAAGTCCATAATATATTTGTGCACTTCTGACCCACCCAAGTGGGTCAAAAGTCCATTGTGGACTTTTGGCCTGTGGACTTTTGAGAGTGTGGAGAGTGTGGATCAAGATCACAAGGAGGCCAGGTCAAGGCTGACATCGATGGACACCGGCCTTAGACGACCGCTTTGTTGTTAACAATGTGCTAAGAGATCGGCTTAGCACTGCTACAGAAGCTCGTACTCGTCTCTTAGAAGTGCGAAATGTAAGAGTTAGTGAGCGAACAATAAGAAGAAAATTAGCAGAAGGAAATCTAAGGTCATTTCACCCAGCTTGAACCCCAGAATTGCTCTCACAGCATCGTAGGCAAAGACTTTGTTTTTCCCAGGAACATGTAAACTAGACTATGGAAGAATGTTCTGTTCTCAAGAGGACCAGATGGTCGTATACTGGTAAACAGACGACGAAATGAGAGGTTTGCTCCATGTGCCATAGCCGTAACATTGGGATATCAGGGAACTTCAATAATTGTTAAATATCTAGGTGGGCGGTTAATTGTGCCTGTGAGTGTATAATTAAATATTATCACATTTGCCAAATCTTTGGTGTTGATCAAGTTTTTTTACGAGATCGATAACTTAGAATCCGATCTTTTGGAAGGCTCTTTTATGTTAAAAGAAAATTAATACGCCTATAAATCTAAAAGATGGGTTTCTAGAATATGCGAAGAAAAGAGAAAAAATATTTGATATTAAAAATACTACCTTGGAAAGGGAAACATTGAAAAAATATAAAAATAAAAATACCACCTTGGAAAGGGTAATAACTAAAAATAATAAAAATAAAAATCCACCTTGAAAAGGGAAATAATTTAAAATAATAAAAAAAAATACCACCTTGGAAAGGGAAATTATTAAAAAAAAAAAATAGAAGTAAAAATACCACCTTGGAAAGGAACTTAATTCATGAAGAATCCGAAAAGGATTCAAAAGTGGAAAAATATTTAGATTAGGTTGCTAATGCATTTCTACTTGCCGTTATAGGTACAATAAGGCAGGTTATGCATACGTCGAAAAAATTTTTTTGAGATAACAATCAAACATGACATTACGATGATGGCGAAGACGAAAAAAGATTGTCTTAAAATTCTGTCCGTGTATATGTCTGTCTGACTGTCTGTATGTATAGACACCTCAAGCCCAAACGGGTGCGCCGAATTGCTTCAAACTCGCTATATATATAGTTTCTTAGATATTGTACAGAGGGGACATTTAATTTTTTTTAAGCCCAAAAAATAACGGTACCTGCCATATAACCGTTACTCTTAACCTTATTTTTCTCGAAAACGGCTTTAACGATTTTGGTTAAAAAAATCAGTGTACCTTTTTAGGTTAGACCAATCATATGGCTGAAAAAAAAGTTCAAACAAATGTATAAGGACGGTACTTTCGATAGGACCTTTTTTTTTTGCTTTCGACTATCTCGTACTTTTAACAGCATTTAAAAAAAATAAATAAATATTTTGAAAACTGCTTATTAAATTTTTTTCAAAAGTTATAAATAAATGTATTTTCTGAATACCTATGAATTGGGGTTTTTGAATTTTTTCAATAACAAACTTTTTCAAAACAAAACATTTTTTTCTCAAAATCCGCTAGACAGATTTTTATAAATTTATTCTCATAAATTCAAATTTATTCAAGAAACAAACTGGTCTACTTTTTTTTCAGCTCAAAATAGTTTAAGTATTTTCTTGAGAATTTTGAAAAATATATTGTTATCAAAATCTCAAGCCCCAGACCACTGTCACAAATTAGAACAAGTTCGTGCGACCCAGTGGGGTATTTTATTTCATTCCACTTTGAGTGTATTCTCCGAAGAGGAACAAAATAATAACTAATACAAAAGCCACTCTAAAATATGTACAAGCTTGCCATTTCAAACCGATGTTCGTGCAAGAATTCGTATCAAAACAGATACACCAATATGGACCCGGCAATATCCATAACCTCACTCTTGTAATGATTTCAAAAACAAAGAAATAAACAGATTACTTAATGAGGGAATTATAAGAAAAATTGCATACTCAGGGAAAACCCTGTGTAAAATTTACCTAAATCAATGCATAAACTAGCCAATGCCTAAGGCAGCAATTTTGAACCTATTAATCTTTCAATATATTCCTAAAGCAATTCAGAAATGAACATAAATTTGCAAGTTTAACCTAGCATTTGGTACCTATTTTGAGAATTAATTCATTTGGTGGCATTCCAGATAGATAGAATGAGTTCAAGAATTCGATTTGGTAGTTGACAGTTTGTTCCTCCTCCACAAACCACAACTGTATCAATAGATTTGTGGGTGGCAATGGTACAGTGGATGAAGTGCTTGGTTGCTAACCTAAGAGTTGTGGGTTCGAGCTTCAGCCTGGGCAGCAACTTTTCAATATTCCCCCCGCTTCAACTGGACGCCACCCGTCCATTGTACCAACAAAAACATCTTTTCTATTTTTCTATTCCTTCTAACTATTGCCATGCGTTTTGCATTCAAAAAGACCTTGGGTCTTACAGGCATGTAGTTAAAAATATTATTATATTATTATTATTATTTCATTTGTTTGCCGGAAACTTCAATTTGATAGTTTATTTTGTTGAAGTCATCGTTTTTTTGGTACATGTTTACAAAGCCAATCGTTAGTTTTTTAGTTGAACAGGATATCAACGAAAACCTTTTGCACAACATCTTTAGTTGAATGTTCCAACAGGCAAACCTTTTGAGTTTTCTTCACTACCTACCAATTTAAATTTATGATTATCGTGTTAAACTTATTGGTTTTGGTTTATTTTTTCCCAATCATTGAAAATATGTATGTATGTTGTAGGTAGGTATACCTATACTGACTGACTAATTTGATAACACTCACACAAACAAACTAAGCAGGTTTAATATATAATTGTAGAACCTCAATCAGTTTAGCTGTCCATCTTCTATACATATACTGCTGTCATCCCCCCTCCTCCTCCCCAAAGACTTTGTTGCTGCTTTGCCTTTTCCAATATTTATTATTCTTGCACATACTCCCCACACCTCAATATACACAAGGGGCCTGGCGGTATCCGGATCAAAATAACGTCAACCAAATTGATCACATTACGATTGATAGCAGACATGCGTCCAGTGTCATGGATGTCCGCACTTTCCAAGGGTCCAATATAGACTCGAACCACTACCTTGTTGTAGCTAAAGTGCGAATGCGGATCTCCATCAGACCGCAGGATCGAGCATCCACTGTAAGAAAGTTTGATGTTGCGAAGTTACAATCGCAAATGACCACCACAGCTATTGCCAACCATAGCTCCTCTTATCTCTCGACAAGCCCGGGTCTGCGCCAAACCCAGAGGCCCACTGGCAACATTGCAAAATGGCCAGGCTCACACACTTGACCAAAAACGAAGCCTATGAGGCAGTTCTGCAGGCCAGAACCAGAGCTGCCAGGAAGGCTTCCCGTGCGGAATACCAGCAAAAGAGGAAAAAGGATAACCAGCTTTTCAGAAAGAAAAAGAAAGAACTTGATAAACGAATAGTTGAATCTATTGAGGGGTGCTACGGCAGAAGCAATGTTCGAAAGTTCTACCAAGGGTAAAACATTCGTCCAACTGTTACAAAGCCCGAGCAAAAGCCTGTAGAACCGAGGGTGGGTAGGGCAGTATTTTAGCTAGTTTCCATTGAGTAGGGAACAAACCTTTCGATAAAATGGTATTGAAAATATGCGTAACATAAGGCAGGATAATCGGTAAGATGGATTTCACAAAAACAGGATGAATATGATCGATTCCAACTGCATTCGACTTAACAGATAATATACTCTCAACAATGTCAAGGCTATTAACACAAGCAAATCCGAAACCAACAGCTGGGGAAGAATCAGCAGCAGGCACTAAAGCACTTTGAGAAAGGGTGGGAAAAGGCAAAGAGACGAAGTCATGGTTCAGAGAATCTACATCTATTTTTTTATCTACATTATCTGGAAATTGCTTTCCTAGACCCAATTTCTTCAAATTCTTCCATAACTGACGACCATTCATACGAGCTTTTCTCTGTACATATTAACCTTAGCAGTTCGTATTTTGCTAACTACTTGGTTCCGCAACCTACGGTACATTTGAATATGTATTTCCAGCCTAAATCGTTTCCATTCACTGTAAGCTCGGTCACGTTGCAACAAAAGCATACGAATTTCATTGGTAAACCAGCATGCTTTCCGATACTTAATTGTTCTAGATCTAAGTTGAACATTACTATCGAATAATTGGGAGATATTATTATTAAGGAACTCAATTTGATCATCAGGAGAGGACAAAAAGTAGATTTGTTCCCATTCAATACTTCGAGTTTCATGCTCTAAACGCACATAATCGACATTTCTGAAATCCCTATATTCATACGATGTTGAAGTAGTATTTTTGACTTTAAAGTTAAATGACAGAAAGATCAGATCATGTTTTGAGAACGCTGCTGCTGATAATTGGTCGTACAAAAGGACGTCATCGATATCACTTACAAAATATACATCAAGAAGTGTTTGTGAATCTTTAGAAAAATGTGTAGCATTGGTCGTGTTCACTGGAAATAAATTAAATGTTCTCATACCATCAATAAGAAACGTTTGCTCCAAAAGATTACTGTTCATGTCCCCACAAATTATAATTTTGGATGGACCAAGTGAAAAAAAAAACAAAAACAAAAGTTTGACAATCGCTGGGATTTTAGTTCAAAGATGTGGGAGGCTGGCAATTCCATCAAGTGTTTGAATATCATCCACATATACTCCTCTCTCATCAGTCAAGTGACGTTTAACATAAACAAGACCTCTTATAGTAAATGCCGACGCAAGTTTGTGTTGTTTTTTTAATTGAAGTGCAACTCGCAGCAGTGCGTTGTTTTTATTCGTTAAACATTCGCGAAAATAAATCTCGGAAGTAGAATCAAGCCCTACATGAGTTAGAGAAAGGTTCACTTTTTTTTCCTTACGAAATTTGGATATGGATGTGATTACATAGTTCTTCTCATAGGCTGTTCGAAATTTTAGTATGATCGCAGTGTTGCTTTTGTTGTTGGGCTTTGGACGAGTACGAAAGATGTCGAGTAGTGCAGGTGGCTTAATGTTTATACTGTGGTATAATTGATTAAAAATAGAGAGAAGATTCTCTTGAGGTGTGTGCGGAATACCAAAAAGAACTCCATCTGCTGCAATACGTTTGTTTTCCATTTCTTCCTGATTATTTAAAGTTTTGCGCACTAAACTAGTAAGGTCGGATATTTTGTTTTTCATTTCAAAAAGTTCTTGTTCCGTATTGTTGACTTGGGTCATATTTTCAGTTAGTTTGGCGTTGAAACTTGATGTTGAGAATTTTAAGCTGGTGACGTCAGATTTAAGTGCATCAATATCGGCAATCGAATTTATGATAGATGATTCTGTCTGTGTGACGCGGCTAACGACATCAGTTAAGATAGTGTTAAGTTCGGCGAATTGTTTTTGAAGTTTTTCCGCGAGAGATTCATGTTCTGTTTTCATTTGTTTGGAAAGTAGAGATATTATAGACTCACTCTGTTGATTTAACTTTTGGTCAATTTTTTCCATCAGAGTGTTTTCATCAGTCATGTTTTTTGTTTTATTGTTTTTATTAATTGTGCTCACTGGTGTTCGGGCTGAATGAGTGGTTTCCACTTTAAGGTTGGCTGAATTCGCTCTCCGAGTTTTTCCAGACATATGAAATGTTCGAGTTGGCTATATATCGAAATATGTTTTAAGGTTTGACGGGGGTAAACAAAGGATTTATTCGGCACACAAAATAAAAAAATAAAAATGTGGAAGTTTAGAACGACGAATATCACTGATGAACTTAAAACTTTAGTATACGAAAATTTAACCATAAGCCAAATTAACTTGGCAGTATTATTAAAGAGTATAAATAAATATGATAAACTTCAATTTGTGATTAACTTGGATACAAATTGCCCGCAAAAAAAAAACACGTCTAGTCGGTAGCTCTCTTCATACTTGTATATGAAAATTTTAGTTTTGTTTCCCCCAGCGCCGGATCTAGGATTTGTTCAAGGGGGGGCAAAAGTTGAATTTGGCGCCCCCCCCCCCAGCAATTTTTTTTCTTTTTTAAGTTTACGTACAAAACTTGAACTCGTATCGTTAACCTGTTTTTATCTTTATGCTCTAATGCTTGATGCTGTTGACAATAGCTTACGTACGATACATGTCATAAAAGTCTGTGTGACCCAACCTAAGAAAATAAGGTATTGCTAAGGGTTCTCATGTTACTGATTACTCAAAATGCAATCTTGGCGTATGTGCAAAATAAAAAGTTTGGGGTATGTGCCATAATCCAGATTGATTTGATAATTTTTCTATTTCAATAAACGACAGCGGAGAACCTGCTAATGTTGTTCATAAAAAGTTAAAAGGCTGTATGCTTATTTGTGATTCTGTCCGATATTTTGATTGCACATTTAACTTTTACTCACCTATATACAAAATCATAACTAATCCATAGAACAGCTTTAGTGAAATAGCTCAGTAGTACACAACAAACATTCTTTTTCATTTTTACTTGCTCTAAGGGCAAGTATTATTTTCGTGCAGAAAAAAAAATCGAGGTTTTAATCAAACATGACATTGCGATGATAGAGAAGCGCAAAAAAGTGGTTTTCGCCATACCGTCCGTCGGTCTGTCTGTGCGTCTGTGCGGTTGTGTTGATGTATGCTTTTTCACGTCATGCTACAGCCCAAACGGCTTGACAGATTTTGTTCAAACTTGGTATATAGCAGTTTGAAGAAAAATGGTTGTCGAGGTTTTTTTTTTGTTTTGTTTTAGCCCTGCTCAAACTGGTACCTTTCATGTAACGGTTTTTTTCATTTTGAATTTGCTCGAAAACGGCTCTAACGATTTTGATTAAACTCAGAATTTAACTTATCTAAGATATTTCTAACAAACTAACGTTTTTCGTTTTTGGCTTAAATGGTCGTAACGAAAATCAGATTTAAACGGCTTTTTTAAATGGCCATAAGTTCATCATACTATTGCACCCACAGAGCAGGTACGTACGACCCAGTCGTGCATTTTATTTATTTCAAACATTCAACTATTATCTATAGATAAAATAAATTAGGACTTCTTTTGAAAAACTCGTACATTAGAAATTTTATAGTTCACTAGCTATTCCGACAGACGTTGTGCTGCCCTAATGAGCATCAGATAGCGCGATGATACAAATCATGATAGATACAAAAATGTTGAACATTGAGGGATAAGTTTGACTTCTTAATTATATTTATACCGTCCATTTAATTTGTCTAAGATATTAGAACATGGATGATTTTTTTTTTTAAATTAAATAAACTCAGAAAAGTACGTATACGCCGGAGTGTACAATACTGTTTTAGTGTTGTTTTTAGGTTGAGAAATGGGCAATTGCAACAAATTTTTCTTTTAAGTTCAATCCATTCTCTATAGTTAACTTTTTTCATACAAAATCAACAGCAGTTTTAAATCAAATCATAACACAAGATAATTTGCATTTGAAAATATTTCAGTTTGGTTTTTCTGATCGCTATAACTTGGCCCCTAAGTCTTATATCCCTTTTTTGCTTTTAGCCCATTTCACCCTATTAACAGCTTAGTCTTGCCAAAGATTTTTATCACCTATTCCACGCGAAAATTACAACCTTTCAATCTTTGTGGTTTCTGAGTTAAGTCTTAGTAAACAAACAAATAATATAGAAGATTTTCAAGGACTCGGCGCGTCGAACCTTTCGTCACCGTGTGGCTAAACTTACATGATCAACTTTAACCAAACCTTAAAAAAAAACTGATGGAACAATAAAAAAGTTTTTTAGATGTTTTTTAATCCATCAACATCGTAGCCATCCTTCGATAAAATTTGACTTTTTTGTAGCTTGACAGACGGGGGACAAACTATATTTTGACGTGAATATAGTATTTAGTTTTAACTGACTCCCGAAAGCACTAGAATCGCACTTTTCCCAAACGAAACATAAAAACTTGCAATTTCTGAATCCGTTGACATCGTTTGTTATTAAATTCTTATTTTTTTAATAACGCTCTTATTTCAGAACATCAAAAAAAAAAAAAAAAAAAAAAAAAAAAACTTTTATAGATCCAGTTGCTGAAACGAGTCAAAAATATCAATCATCAACTCAAACTGAAATGATTTATCCATTATTCAATGCTTTAATAGCATTTAGTAAGTAATGCAGAAATAAATTATGATTTTAAGAAAGCTTCCTCATATTTGAAACTTGTTTCAGCAAATAAGATTTTGGAAATGGAATCTTACTTGTAAAGTATATACTTGAAGACCTTTTTTTTATTTTTCGTTTCTTTCTTCATCTTTCAAATTTTGCGCCCCCATGAGGGGCGACGAATTTGTTTAAAGGGCGACGAAAGTGGTTTATTACATATTTTATATTTGGAACAAGAAATAAATAAACATAGCATCATTTCCAAATATTTTTTTTTACTCTCCTTTCCTTGTTCATCTTTTAATTTTGCGCCCTGCTGAAGGGCAACGAACTTGTTTATCATTTTCAAAAGTTAAAGACCTTTATTTTTTTTTAATCTCTTTTCTCTCTTCATCTTCCAATTTTGCACCCCCATGAGAGGCGACGAAAGTGGTTCATTACATATTTCTTTCATATTTGGAAAAAGAAATAAATAAATATTGCATTACTTTGGCGCCCTGTTCAAATGTTGAATACCTTTTTTTTTGCTCTCCTATATTTCTTCAACTTCGATTTGGCGCCCCCCAAGGCCAGGCGCCCGGGGCAAGTGCCCCTCTTTGACCCCCCCCCCCCTAGATCCGGCGCTGGTTTCCCCTGTGGTGCTGTTTCTTGCTCATGTGTATTCCTAATTGCCTTTTTTTAACGGAACTGTGTAAATTTAAATGAGTTTTGAGCAATAAATATGGAAGAGGTGTGCAATATTGTGATTAACATAATATAAAGTGCGCCAAATAAGTTTTTTTTAAAACCCTATAAAAAAAACTACTCAATATTTTCCCAAATTTCTTTTTTTATTTGAAAGTACAATCCTTCCGGTTAATAATGGAAAATAATTTCATTCAAATGGCTGCCTCAGCTGGCCATGCAGTAGCCTACACGATTGGTCCAGTTTTTAAACACATTATAGTTCAACATGGCCCGATAACGATCGCCATTGACTGTTACGGCCACTCCTTGCTCATTTTCGAAGAAAAATGGCACAATTATGCCTCTGGACCAAAATCCGCACCAAACAGTGACTCGTTTTGGGTGTATCGGCTGTTCAATGTATGCGTGTGCGGGTTTTCTGTGCCCCAAATGCGACAATTTTGCTTGTTTACATACCCGCCAAGATCAAAATGAGCTTCATCTGAAAATTTCCCAGCGTTGTTCAAGGGTAAACAAAACCATATTCGTTCAGCGGAAGGATAAAACTAATTATCTGTCAAATCAGACATGAGCTTAGTGTAACCATTCACGAAATAAGCACTAGTTGAAAAAAAACGTTAGATGGCGGGCCCGTTATAAGTGTGTAAAAGAAAAAAAGCTTTTATTTTCATGTTTAGATATTTTTTTATTTTTTTATGAATAAAGGCACATCGGTGCCACCGGTGCACATATTTTGAAAAATTTCTACTTAGCTGTTACAGAAATAGAGTACCTAATTTTTTTTTTTCATAATCTCATATTATGGGCACAAACTTAAAAATCATAACGTGTAACAATACATATTTATTATCTTATCCATAGAATTATGTAAACGAAATTGCAAATTTTTGTCGAAAGCAATTAAACGATAGTAAAAAATTTAAAAACTGATAGAGTTAAACCGCTTACTTTACTTACAGCAATACACAATGCCCAGTTCATTATTTCACTTACAGTAATCAAGCCAATTTTTAGCCTTATGAAAAACCTTAGTGAATTTTTGCAAAAAAAAAATGCGATCTAAGCTGCTGCATAGAATATGCAAACCACCTTCATGAAGAAATTGCTGAAATGCGACAGAATTCCGAAGTAAGGTTTGGTAGCATATTTGTTGCCGCCAAAGAAATTGCGGAAAAAATGGATTTGCAGTTGGTAGTCCCACGAAATGTCGCAAAACGGAGGAACAGAGATAATTACGAAGGTGGTCCTGAAGAATATTTTCGTCGGTCTATCTATGATCCTTTTTTGGACCATTTATTGATGCAATTATTGAAAAATATATGTCTCGACCATCATGAGTTGCTTTCCAAAATTCAAAATATATTACCAGAAAAATGTTGCAAACTTGAAGAGGACGAAATAAAAAGGACTGTTGAGGGGTTTTCCCAAGAATGGCCAGATGATATAAAAGTAGGCTTAGATGATTTTCTAGCCGAAATGAAGATGTGGCGCAGATAAAAATTTTTTTCTTTTATTTTCTTGGTATGTATTTTATTGTTAAATTAACTATGGTTGCAGACATTGCTTGAGTATGCCAAACGTAAAACGGCCCAACAACATTATAGACACCTTAAATGTTTGCGATTCGTCCTTATATAAAACAGTTCATTATTTTATGCAGATCTGTGCGACACTTCCGGTATCCGTGGCTTCAAGCGAGCGATCTTTTTTATGTCTGCGCAGATGAAAAACTTATCTGCGAGGAAAAACCTGCGAGGAGCGGCTGAACAGTTTAATGTTGCGGAACATCTATAGGGATATTGAGGTTGATTATGAGGACGTTATAAATATAATGGCAAAAGTTCCAAGGCGCATTGATTTTATTTTATAACATATTGCTTACAACTAAACATTTATGTATTTTGTTTTATATATACATACATACAGAGCACTGGCAGACTAAGGTAGGGGCGGAGGGGGGGCGGTCCGCCCCGGGCCTCCGGTGTCGGGGGGCCTCCAAATCAACCTCCATCAAATTCTTTCATAGCTTTAAATTTTGTTTAATACTAACGCAAAATAGGTATGCGTAGAACGGATGAAGGTTTATTATAAGAAAACTCAAAATAATTTGTGTCATAATGTTTCTAACTGCTCCTACATTAAACACGAAGCAAAATTTGATGGGGCCCCCAGCCCCAAACCAAAACAAAGGTTCGAAAAACAACGGCAGCATCAACAAAGTCATGCTCCTATTAAGTTCTTAAGGAAATCAAGTAAAAAGGAAAAATATTCAATCCGGAATTTAGTTACCCATTTGTTGATTTTTTGTTTTTATAGTAGCTTTTGAAAAATGTACCCATTCTTGAACTCAAAAACTACCTTTCCCCAAAAATTCAGGTAGGTACATTGTTAAGTACTAGTTTTTTTTTTTAATATTCAATGCTCTATTCAATTGTGCCAAAACCCAGATACCTTACGATTTACGTCTTCCAGTTTTCCTAAAATTAAAAAATAATAAAACTACTTCTGCTTGTTTTTAGTTTTATAACCCTCAAAATATACTTGGTACAACCATATACATACATATACATCTACAAATTTAAATAATGTTTCCAAGTTTTTAACTTCAGTTACGACTATGAAGGAAATAAACAACATTTTCCAAATTGTCCAAACTAAGTTTATGCTTGAAGCTTCTGATGACGCTTTGGCTATTGCTCTGGACAATCTGTTACAAATTTACGATGAGTTTAATAAAGAACAAGTGCTTGAAGAAATAAAGAGATATCGTAGACATCTTTGTGCAATCGATACGAATGTGGACGTTGCTAAAAAATGGACAGCCCAAGAAAACCTGCAGTTCATTTTTAATTGGGAATTCAGCGAATCATTGCCCTGTATATCACTTATTATCCAATATTTTTTGGCCATTTGCGTCTCAGTCGCATCATACGAAAGAAGAAAAGTTTCAAGGGAAATCAATTTCAACAATGTAATTGAGGAGTTCAGCATAATGAAGGCACGAACACATATAAAATAAAATAGGGGCTATTTTACCTAATTTGAAAAAAAATATTTTTAAAATTCTTGTATTATTTCTTATTGGTTTTAAAGTTTTATTGGAAAAACTTAATTAATAATATTGTATTTCTAAATAACTATGTATAAAGCTGTATCGGAAAAAACAAACATTAAAAATCGTTCGACCAGTTTCTTTAAAAAAGATTTTTTGAACAACTTTCCGAAAAAATTATTAACAAAATTGTTTCAATACAAAAATACAGAGAAATCTTAAGTTTCCATCATTTCAATCTCAAAAAAACTTAATTATTTTAATTTTAAAAATCGAAAACTTAAGATATCAGAAATTTTGAAATGCAATTTTAATTGAATTATAAATGACTTCCTTTTTCGAGAAAATCAAAATTCTTGTTAATGATTGTACGGTGCCGTGAAATAAGGCCGTACGAAATAAGGCCATATTTCAAAATTTGGCCTTATTTCACTTTTAAATTGTGAAAGAGGGCCATATTCCAACATATGGCCTCATTTCACTTTGACGAAGTGAAATAAAGGGGAGCGGGTCATAATTCTGGTTTTCAAAATTCTGTTTGGTCAAAATTCTGTTTTTTTATAAAAATTCTGTATGGTCAAAATTCTGTTTGTCCAAAATTCTGCATTACTAAATTCTGTCAATGCAAAATTCTGTATTTCAAAATTCTGTATTTCAAAATTCTGTAGGTATGTGCAAAATTCTGTTTCCTGAGCAGTGAAATTCTGTCTAAGAAAAATAACCAGGGTTGTTGCAATTATGTATTTAATGACTCTCTGATTGAAACATTATTCATGCAGAGAACAAGAGATAAGAAGAGAGAACGATAAAAATATGTATAACAATATGATAACATATGATATATGATTTCAATCTAAGCATGATGAATATAATATGCGTCCCTCTTTTGCAATATTAAAACTGTGTAGTACTATTTTATAATCCTGTCAGTAGGTACTAAAACTAAAATCGTTTTAAGTGTATACCAATATTGTATATTCTTATTATGTTTAAATTATGTATTTTCCATAACAAATATTCTGTTTTTAAAAATTCTGTAAATATGTTGTAAAAGAGAAATCGTTTTGATAATGTAAAAAAGTGCGCACTTTTTTACATTATCAAAACGACTTCTCTTTTACAACATATTTACAGAATTTTTAAAAACAGAATTTTGAAAAACAGAATTTTGAAAGCAGAATTTTGAACGTACAGAATTTTGAAATGCAGAATTTTGTAATACAGAATTTTGGACATCCAGAATTTTGTACAAACAGAATTATGCAAAACAGAATTTTGGCATGCAGAATTTTGAAAGCAGAATTATGACCCATACCGAATTTCGACCCCAACCCGAAATAAAGCCAAAATGGCCTTATTGCGCTTTAAGTTTAGTTGGCCTTATTTCACTTTCAGTAAGTGAAACAAAGTCTAATGTGCGGGTGGATTTTGCTGATATTTCCAATTAAAATATATCTAAAACGAAATTTCTCCCATTACACCTTATAGTTTTGATTACCTGATTACACATTTCTTCATTATTATAGTCCAGTTGAGAAAAGAGCCTTCATTTTAAGTGACAGTTAAATGAAGCAGGAAATTTAATGAGCAGTATTTTATTTGTATTTGATTTAAATAAGTAATAAAAGTATTTGGAATATGAAAAGAAATAGTTTTGTTTTTGTTTTGGAGAGTTTTTTGAAAATAATAGCCCAAAATTCGCTCGAATTTTGGGCTATTATTTTCAAAAAACTCTCCAAAACAAAAACAAAACTATTTCTTTTCATATTATAGCTATTCTTTTCAAAAACTCTACAAAATTAAAACTGAAACATTTCATTTTTAATATTATAATTTGCGACAATTTTAGGCTATCATTTTCAACAACTCTGCAAAACTAAAACTGAAACATTTTAAAAGCTTCGGTTTTAATTTTGGATAGCCTAAGCTGGCAGTGTTAATTTTGTCAAAAATAATAGATAGTCACACATCGCCCAAATTTTCTTAAAAAAAAAAAACTGCAGCTTTTAAAATGTTTCATTTATTATTGTACAGCTTTTAAAGTTTTTTCAATATTACATTAAAATATATGCGCAAATATACTGAAATTGTATAAATCACTTAAAAATCAATACCTTAAACGTTTTTTGGAGAAAATGAAGTAAGACATCAAGTTTCTTTTACTTTTTTGAATTTTAACAATGTTAAAATGGTCTTGGGTGCTTGAGATTTTGGGAAAAAAGCGTTGAAAAAATAATATGAAATTGTATAAATCACTTAAAAATCAATACCTTAAACGTTTTTTGGAGAAAATGAAGTAAGACATCAAGTTTATTTTACTTTTTTGAATTTTAACAAAAAAAATTCAAAATCCTTCGACCAGTTTTTTTCAAAAAACAGTTTTTTTTGAAAAACTTTTCGAAAATATACTCCAAATTTTTTTTGAGTATGCCAACAATGTCAAGGGACACCCGGATATGGAACGAAGTTCCTTTCCATTAATTAGTGAAGGAATTGTAATAAAATTTTATTTTTTTAAGTTATAATAATATTTTTTTTATTATTAACAAATATAATATAAAATTTTTTTCTTCTTTCTGCATTAGTTTTAGGTTTTTTGGCTGCTAATTGATCAGTCTCACTACATTCATCTGATCCCTCTCCAGTTATGTTTTGTACCATTGTATTTTGTAATTTCTTTCTCTCACGGTATTCTCTACATCTTTGTGCATTTGTCTTTTTCCTTTTCCTTGATGATATAGTTTGTACCTCAGTAGTCGATGCTTCAGTTGATTCGCTATTGAAATAAAAAAGCAAAAAAATTTTAAATATACATACACACACCGAAACATTTATATATTATACATATTTATATATATATATGACTTGGTTAGCACAATAATAAAGAGAGGTTATAATGCGTACTTGCTAAAAATACAAAAGCATTTATAATTGTCTGTATAAAATCTCTACTTACCTAACTCCATCAGAAATGTCCGGAACTTGTACAGAAACACTGTCGGGATTCATTATTATTATTATTTTTTATTATTTATTATGTACAGAAAACCTGTACCTATACACTGAACAAAAATAATCGTCGCGACACCACACCGTTCAATGCGAAATAGAAATGAAAATATCTGGCTTGCTTTCTATAAGAGAGAGAGAGAGAGAGAGAGAGAGAGAGAGAGAGAGAGAGAGAGAGAGAGAGAGAGAGAGAGAGAGAGAGAGAGAGAGAGAGACAGACAGACAGAGAGACATGCGCACGCCGCACAGCTTACAATAGCTTACTATAGCAAAGAGTGTCGTGACAACTTTTCGTAAGAATTTTTTCCGTCTAGCCCCCTTTCACAACGCGCGATAAGGAACTTCGTTCCAAAAATATATATTAAACCGTTTTTGGAAAAACAAAAATTAAAAAAAAATTTTGAAACTTTGTTAAAAATAACTCAAAATAACTAAATTTTGAAAAATTTAAGAATTTATATTATTTATTTTATAAAAAATTAAAAATTTCATCGAAATCCGGCAAGTGGCTTACGAGAAAATCGGATTTCAAAAAACCGGTCCTGTGGGAGGTACCGTTATAAGACTTTTCCTGAAAAATGTACTATAACCAAAACATAAAGCTTGCACATAAAACACTATTCAAAAAGTTTTATCAAAATCATAGGAGCCGTTTTTGAGAAAAAATTATTTTTCACTAAAATTCGTATGGCAGGTACAGTTAGTTTTAAAGCTAGAATGCTAATTCCAAAAACACCTCTGTAGGGCGTCATAATAATACTATCTACCAAGTTTGAATCAGACGAACGGACAGACAGACAGAATTGTCGGACCCACTTTTTTCGACTTCTCTATCATCGTAAAAAAAATTCTAACAATCAAATATGACGATTGTTAGAATTTTTTTTTAACGAGTGCATAACTTGCCTCATAGTTCTTATAATCGCAAGTAAAAATCATCAATCATAGTAATTAAATTATAATACACGTACAAGCATTTGGCATAGCAGCCAACAGGTAGAATGCAAAAAAATAATTACCGCCAGTAGAAAACAAAATCAAAGATTTTATTTAATACTCGCAACCTATCTTAGTATGGAAATAACTTTACTTAACGAAAAAAAAAAAACTCGATACAACCATAACATTGCCCGAAAATTTCATGAAAATTGGTCACGTCGTTTTGAAGTTTATTAGGAACATACATAGAAACATCGATTTTCTTATATTGGATATGGATACACGGAAAGAATTCTTAGATCAGATCACGAAAAATAAGCTGCAAATCACGTCAAATGAATCCAGGTTTGTACCTTGGATTGGAAAATAATAAATCTATACTTTCTATTTGCAATTTTAGAAAATAAAAGACATTGATACTCTATAAACATATTTCAACATCTTTTAGTATCAATAATTCGATCGAGAGAAGCAAAACATTACCATTCACAAATCGCAAATTGATCCCAATGAGTATCAATTTTATATTTACTCGGTTGTAAATTGCAAAAGCGAGTCGTAGATTTCAATCTTTTTGTTTCGAATAAAAAATCTGTTTTTGAAAAAACTGCTGGTAAAGTCGTAAATTGCAACCCCAATTTGCAATTTGTAACATTATATCGCTTTGGGAGGAAGCAACTTTTATTGAAATGCATCTATTATTATTTATTGAAAAATGTAACTTTAACTTACTTGGTTGATTCTAGGAATCGAACTCGAGACCCTCTGCATACCAATCTAGCACACATCTACTAGGCCATGGTGATGTATCCAAGTCGGATATCAAAATTAATAATAAGAAGCAACCTGAATGTGAGTTACATTTAGGGGTGTTTTGAATTAAGATTATGTTTTATTGGCGAGAAAAATATAGTCGTCTTATTTTGGACGTCTAACCTCTAATGTACAATTTTTTGTGAGGATCATTTAAATAAAGGTAAGAAATTGTATATAATGTGTAGTTGAAATTCAACCTTGTACTCCCTATGTACATAATAGAACTACAAAAAAGGCATTATTGGAGACACAAGCGGGGCCAGGGCCTAATGACTTATATTCTGAACGATTCCTGTATGTGCGTTGATATTCTGGTGGAATATCATTTCCCGCTGAATCCGAATGGCTTACTAAGATCCTCTTTTAATATTAACCAGATTTATTTTTCGAGGATTTTACATTTCCTCAAAAGAGACAGTACCAAAAAAAAAAAGATAATTATTAGTTGGAAGCAGGGATCGAGCTCCGGACCTTCGACTTAGCCGTCAGACACACTTGAGTTGATTTTAATACTCAGTGATTGTAAATCACGAAAAAATTTTAGCAAATCCAGATTGGTAAAAAGTATAAATGGAATTATTTCCTTGAAGTAGTAAATTGCGACAAAAAGGTTGTAATTTACTTTGAAGGGCACAAGCTTGAATTATAACTTTTAATTGTAAATCCCAACTTAGGAATTGTTGTAATTTGAGATGAATTGAAAGTTAAATTGCCAAATGTTCTATCAGATTCGAATCAAAGCGCCGTGGTTTTCAAAAAAAAAACATGTTTTGTAAATTGCAACTGAATATTTCGCAATTGGTCATTTTTCAATTCTTTCCGTGTAGATGTCTAAAAACCAAACTTAACTATGTACCTATACAATTAAAACAGCAGTTTTTTTTTTTCAATTATTCCTTGCGATTATAAATAGGTACCTAAGTATGTACTATACCTATTGTACAATCGGTGCCGTGAAATAAGGCCGTACGAAATAAGGCCATATTTCAAAATTTGGCCTTATTTCACTTTGTAATTGTGAAAGAGGGCCATATTCCAACATATGGCCTCATTTCACTTTGACGAAGTGAAATAAAGCCAAACTTATTTGTGAAACAAGGCCAAATATGGCCTTATTTCACAAAGCCATATGCGTTTTTTCATTACACAAACTTTCAGTATATTTGCGCATATATTTTAATGTAATATTGAAAAAACTTTAAAAGCTGTACAATAATAAATGAAACATTTTAAAAGCTGCAGTTTTTTTTTTAAGAAAATTTGGGCGATGTGTGACTATCTATTATTTTTGACAAAATTAACACTGCCAGCTTAGGCTATCCAAAATTAAAACCGAAGCTTTTAAAATGTTTCAGTTTTAGTTTTGCAGAGTTGTTGAAAATGATAGCCTAAAATTGTCGCAAATTATAATATTAAAAATGAAATGTTTCAGTTTTAATTTTGTAGAGTTTTTGAAAAGAATAGCTATAATATGAAAAGAAATAGTTTTGTTTTTGTTTTGGAGAGTTTTTTGAAAATAATAGCCCAAAATTCGAGCGAATTTTGGGCTATTATTTTCAAAAAACTCTCCAAAACAAAAACAAAACTATTTCTTTTCATATTATAGCTATTCTTTTCAAAAACTCTACAAAATTAAAACTGAAACATTTCATTTTTAATATTATAATTTGCGACAATTTTAGGCTATCATTTTCAACAACTCTGCAAAACTAAAACTGAAACATTTTAAAAGCTTCGGTTTTAATTTTGGATAGCCTAAGCTGGCAGTGTTAATTTTGTCAAAAATAATAGATAGTCACACATCGCCCAAATTTTCTTAAAAAAAAAAACTGCAGCTTTTAAAATGTTTCATTTATTATTGTACAGCTTTTAAAGTTTTTTCAATATTACATTAGAATATATGCGCAAATATACTGAAAGTTTGTGTAATGAAAAAACGCATATGGCTTTGCTACACTTTCGAAAAGCGAAATAAGGCCATATTTGGCCTTGTTTCACAAATAAGTTTGGCTTTATTTCACTTCGTCAAAGTGAAATGAGGCCATATGTTGGAATATGGCCCTCTTTCACAATTACAAAGTGAAATAAGGCCAAATTTTGAAATATGGCCTTATTTCGTACGGCCTTATTTCACGGCACCGATTGTACAATAGGTATAGTACATACTTAGGTACCTATTTATAATCGCAAGGAATAATTGAAAAAAAAAACTGCTGTTTTAATTGTATAGGTACATAGTTAAGTTTGGTTTTTAGACATCTACACGGAAAGAATTGAAAAATGACCAATTGCGAAATATTCAGTTGCAATTTACAAAACATGTTTTTTTTTGAAAACCACGGCGCTTTGATTCGAATCTGATAGAACATTTGGCAATTTAACTTTCAATTCATCTCAAATTACAACAATTCCTAAGTTGGGATTTACAATTAAAAGTTATAATTCAAGCTTGTGCCCTTCAAAGTAAATTACAACCTTTTTGTCGCAATTTACTACTTCAAGGAAATAATTCCATTTATACTTTTTACCAATCTGGATTTGCTAAAATTTTTTCGTGATTTACAATCACTGAGTATTAAAATCAACTCAAGTGTGTCTGACGGCTAAGTCGAAGGTCCGGAGCTCGATCCCTGCTTCCAACTAATAATTATCTTTTTTTTTTTGGTACTGTCTCTTTTGAGGAAATGTAAAATCCTCGAAAAATAAATCTGGTTAATATTAAAAGAGGATCTTAGTAAGCCATTCGGATTCAGCGGGAAATGATATTCCACCAGAATATCAACGCACATACAGGAATCGTTCAGAATATAAGTCATTAGGCCCTGGCCCCGCTTGTGTCTCCAATAATGCCTTTTTTGTAGTTCTATTATGTACATAGGGAGTACAAGGTTGAATTTCAACTACACATTATATACAATTTCTTACCTTTATTTAAATGATCCTCACAAAAAATTGTACATTAGAGGTTAGACGTCCAAAATAAGACGACTATATTTTTCTCGCCAATAAAACATAATCTTAATTCAAAACACCCCTAAATGTAACTCATATTCAGGTTGCTTCTTATTATTAATTTTGATATCCGACTTGGATACATCACCATGGCCTAGTAGATGTGTGCTAGATTGGTATGCAGAGGGTCTCGAGTTCGATTCCTAGAATCAACCAAGTAAGTTAAAGTTACATTTTTCAATAAATAATAATAGATGCATTTCAATAAAAGTTGCTTCCTCCCAAAGCGATATAATGTTACAAATTGCAAATTGGGGTTGCAATTTACGACTTTACCAGCAGTTTTTTCGAAAACAGATTTTTTATTCGAAACAAAAAGATTGAAATCTACGACTCGCTTTTGCAATTTACAACCGAGTAAATATAAAATTGATACTCATTGGGATCAATTTGCGATTTGTGAATGGTAATGTTTTGCTTCTCTCGATCGAATTATTGATACTAAAAGATGTTGAAATATGTTTATAGAGTATCAATGTCTTTTATTTTCTAAAATTGCAAATAGAAAGTATAGATTTATTATTTTCCAATCCAAGGTACAAACCTGGATTCATTTGACGTGATTTGCAGCTTATTTTTCGTGATCTGATCTAAGAATTCTTTCCGTGTATCCATATCCAATATAAGAAAATCGATGTTTCTATGTATCTAATAAACTTCAAAACGACGTGACCAATTTTCATGAAATTTTCGGGCAATGTTATGGTTGTATCGAGTTTTTTTTTTTTCGTTAAGTAAAGTTATTTCCATACTAAGATAGGTTGCGAGTATTAAATAAAAATCTTTGATTTTGTTTTCTACTGGCGGTAATTATTTTTTTGCATTCTACCTGTTGGCTGCTATGCCAAATGCTTGTACGTGTATTATAATTTAATTACTATGATTGATGATTTTTACTTGCGATTATAAGAACTATGAGGCAAGTTATGCACTCGTTAAAAAAAAATTCTAACAATCGTCATATTTGATTGTTAGAATTTTTTTTACGATGATAGAGAAGTCGAAAAAAGTGGGTCCGACAATTCTGTCTGTCTGTCCGTTCGTCTGATTCAACTTGGTAGATAGTATTATTATGACGCCCTACAGAGGTGTTTTTGGAATTAGCATTCTAGCTTTAAAACTAACTGTACCTGCCATACGAATTTTAGTGAAAAATAATTTTTTCTCAAAAACGGCTCCTATGATTTTGATAAAACTTTTTGAATAGTGTTTTATGTGCAAGCTTTATGTTTTGGTTATAGTACATTTTTCAGGAAAAGTCTTATAACGGTACCTCCCACAGGACCGGTTTTTTGAAATCCGATTTTCTCGTAAGCCACTTGCCGGATTTCGATGAAATTTTTAATTTTTTATAAAATAAATAATATAAATTCTTAAATTTTTCAAAATTTAGTTATTTTGAGTTATTTTTAACAAAGTTTCAAAATTTTTTTTTATTTTTGTTTTTCCAAAAACGGTTTAATATATATTTTGGAACGAAGTTCCTTATCGCGCGTTGTGAAAGGGGGCTAGACGGAAAAAATTCTTACGAAAAGTTGTCACGACACTCTTTGCTATAGTAAGCTATTGTAAGCTGTGCGGCGTGCGCATGTCTCTCTGTCTGTCTGTCTCTCTCTCTCTCTCTCTCTCTCTCTCTCTCTCTCTCTCTCTCTCTCTCTCTCTCTCTCTCTCTCTCTCTCTCTCTCTCTCTCTTATAGAAAGCAAGCCAGATATTTTCATTTCTATTTCGCATTGAACGGTGTGGTGTCGCGACGATTATTTTTGTTCAGTGTATAGGTACAGGTTTTTTGTACATAATAAATAATAAAAAATAATAATAATAATGAATCCCGACAGTGTTTCTGTACAAGTTCCGGACATTTCTGATGGAGTTAGGTAAGTAGAGATTTTATACAGACAATTATAAATGCTTTTGTATTTTTAGCAAGTACGCATTATAACCTCTCTTTATTATTGTGCTAACCAAGTCATATATATATATATAAATATGTATAATATATAAATGTTTCGGTGTGTGTATGTATATTTAAATTTTTTTGCTTTTTTATTTCAATAGCGAATCAACTGAAGCATCGACTACTGAGGTACAAACTATATCATCAAGGAAAAGGAAAAAGACAAATGCACAAAGATGTAGAGAATACCGTGAGAGAAAGAAATTACAAAATACAATGGTACAAAACATAACTGGAGAGGGATCAGATGAATGTAGTGAGACTGATCAATTAGCAGCCAAAAAACCTAAAACTAATGCAGAAAGAAGAAAAAAATTTATATTATATTTGTTAATAATAAAAAAAATATTATTATAACTTAAAAAAATAAAATTTTATTACAATTCCTTCACTAATTAATGGAAAGGAACTTCGTTCCATATCCGGGTGTCCCTTGACACCTCTCAACTTTTTTTTAATTTTATTTTTCTGATAAAAACTAGAAAGTGCTAGAAGTTGGCATACTCAAAAAAAATTTGGAGTATATTTTCGAAAAGTTTTTCAAAAAAAAACTGTTTTTTGAAAAAAACTGGTCGAAGGATTTTGAATTTTTTTTGTTAAAATTTAAAAAAGTAAAAGAAACTTGATGTCTTACTTCATTTTCTCCAAAAAACGTTTAAGGTATTGATTTTTAAGTGATTTTATACAATTTCATATTATTTTTTTCAACGCTTTTTTCCCAAAATCTCAAGCACCCAAGACCATTTTAACATTGTTAAAATTCAAAAAAGTAAAAGAAACTTGATGTCTTACTTCATTTTCTCCAAAAAAACGTTTAAGGTATTGATTTTTAAGTGATTTATACAATTTCATATTATTTTTTTCAACGCTTTTTTCCCAAAATCTCAAGCACCCAAGACCATTTTAACACATTGGAGCAAGTTCGTACGACCCAGTCGTGCAATTTATTTTTTGTCGTAAAAGGTACAGTGGATGTAGTGGCTGATTGCTAAATTAGAGTTGTAGGTTCGAGCTCCAACATGGGTAGCAATTCTATACTCCCCCAGTTTCAACTGGATGCCACAGCGGTGGGATTTTTTTGAGATAAGACACCTTATCCTCAATCCAGTGTAACAACTAAGAAACTATCCTATCTCTATTCCCTCTAACTAGTGCCGTGCAAAAGATCTAAGGTCTTATATACGTGAATTCAAAATTATTATTAAAACAAAAGCCTGCACGCAAGGGGCCTCATTTCAGCATTGCCGCCCCGGGCCTCCAATAAGCTTAGTCCGCCACTGATACAGAGTAAAAAATAAAAGTTGTGAGGTGTCAAGGGACATCCGGGTGGAGCGAAGTTCCTTTCGATTAATTAGTGAAGGAATTGTAATAAAATTTTACTTAAAGGAATTGTAATTTTATCCGGAACTTGTGCAGAAACACTGTCAGGATTCATTATTATTATTATTTTGTATTATTTATTATGTACAAAAAACCGACACCACACTGTTCAATGCGAAAAATGAAATGAAAATATCTGGCTTGCTTTCTATAAGAGAGAGAGAGAGAGAGAGAGAGAGAGAGAGAGAGAGAGAGAGAGAGAGAGAGAGAGAGAGAGAGAGCGAGAGAGAGAGAGAGAGAGAGAGAGAGAGAGAGACATGTACAAAAAACCTGTATACACTCAACAAAAATAATAGTCGCGACACCACACTGTTCAATGCGAAAAAATATCTGGCTTGCTTTCTATAAGAGAGAGAGAGAGAGAGAGAGACATGTACAAAAAACCTGTATACACTCAACAAAAATAATCGTCGCGACACCACACTGTTCAATGCGAAATAGAAATGAAAATATCTGGCTTGCTTTCTATAAGAGAGAGAGAGAGAGAGAGAGAGAGAGAGAGAGAGAGAGAGAGAGAGAGAGAGAGAGAGAGAGAGAGAGAGAGAGAGAGAGAGAGACATGTACAAAAAACCTATATACACTCAACAAAAATAATCGTCGCGACACCACACTGTTCAATGCGAAAAAATATCTGGCTTGCTTTCTATAAGAGAGAGAGAGAGAGAGAGACATGTACAAAAAACCTGTATACACTCAACAAAAATAATCGTCGCGACACCACACTGTTAATGCGAAATAGAAATGAAAATATCTGGCTTGCTTTCTATAAGACAGAGAGAGCGAGAGAGAGAGAGAGAGAGAGAGATAGAGAGAGAGAGAGAGAGAGAGAGAGAGAGATAGAGAGAGAGAGAAACATGCGCACGCCGCACAGCTTACAATAGCTTACTATAGCAAAAAGTGTCGTGACAACTTTTCGTAAGAATTTGTTCCGTCTAGCCCCCTTTCACAACGCGCGATAAGGAACTTCGTTCCAAAAAAAAATTACAAATATTAAAAACAAATTGTTCGTTTATATTTAATATATTTTTTTTCAACCTATCCTAAATTTGAATATGAATAAAATATGGAGATTTAAGTAATTTCTCACATACTAGCTGGTCAAAAAAATAGGTGCAATTATTTTTTTTTACATAAACTTAATTTTTTAATATGTTTTGTTTATTTAAATATTATTTTAACATTAGTTTTCATTGGACTATCAATACTTAATGATATATTAATATTTAAGGCTTTTTTATACAATAAAACCGACGGTGTAGACATTTGCGCTTGGACCAAAAAAAATAGGTGTGTCTTCCTAAATTATGAATAATGATAGTTTGAATGCAAAATTTGTTGTATTTTATAATAATTTTCGTTTACCATTCTCTTATAACCCGAGTATACAACATTGTTATCCAAAACTTTTTAAAGTCAGCGTGGTATTAACTCTACAAACTTTTGGCATCTTTCTTGGGGTATAAAATACCATTCACTCTGAACAGCATCCCACAATCGGTTCCAGTTTGGAAAATATTGACATCCTAGTTTCCGCATAAGCTCATTCCTCAAGTTCTCAATCGGGTTGAGATCTGGGATTGACTTGGCCATGAAACAATTGAAACTTCTTTCTCTCGATACCACTCTTTCACAAGATTTGCCATATGTTTCTGATCGTTATATCCTGCTGAAAAATCAATCGGAGAGTCATGTTTTCTTCGGCAAATGGAAGCATGATATCTTCCAAAATATCCCTATAACCTAATTTGGTCAAGATGTAACTAATACGGAATATAGGAATTAGGGCCCACACCATACTAGAAAAAACGGAACCAGACCATAATATTTCCTCCCCCGTGTTTGATTGTTTTTCGGGTATAGCGAGGGTGGTAGTCCTTTCCTTTTGGTCGCCTGACATTACGCCCCGAATCTGATGAGAACAAATTAATTTTTGTTTCGTCACTCCAGAGGATATTTCGCCATTTTTTTGCTCCTTCAGGTCCGTTCCAACTTCTATGGTTTAAGGCAAATTCTTTTCGGGACCTTATATTACTTGCTCTTAGTAAAGGAACTTTCCTGGCAACTCTTCCTGGTAGGTTGAAGCTCTGTAGCCTTCTGCGGATTGTGCGGGCACTGACTTCATTATTGATTTGTGCTCGTATTGCCCTTGACGAAGCAAAAGGGAGATTTAGCCAAAAGGAGGACACGGCGATCAGTGGTGACTGATGTTTTTTCGGCCTCCCACGATTTCCGCGCACTAATCTGGCCTTGAGTGCATTTGTCACAAAATTTTGTGATCTTCCTAGGGCTTCTGCTATAAATTTGTAAGTCTTACCTTCATTTTTTAGCTATAAAACTACCCGTCTTTCTTCCGCCGAACAGTGGACGTTTCTACCCATACTAAAAGTCTAATAAACTATTATTTATTATTTTATTTATTAACAACTATCATTTATGGATAGTAAAATTATTAAAAAGAGGTTACCTTGAAATTTAATATTTTTTTGAAATAACAGAGATATAAACTGTGAATGTATTTGGAGAACACCTATTTTAATGACCAACTTCTTAAAAACACCAAATCCTAATGCAACAAAGAAAATAGAACAGCTCAACATAACACACACAAAATGCAAAAAGCTCAGCATCAGTGTCAACAGAATAACCGTTTTTTCTTAAAACAAGAACTTTTTGTAAGGCGTGCGATCAAAAAAACAGTTATTTTGCATCAAAGACAACAGTGGTGCGAAAAAATTTGATCACACCTATTTTTTTGACCAGCTGTGTAATGCTTTGCAGCAAAATATTACTACAATAACTGACAATCATTGTCAAATCTGTACAAATATAAGAGTAAACTTATGATGACTACATACTGGTCAAATAGATGATGCCCTTGTCTACTGTGACTACGGTGAAATTTTTCATGTTTTCAACATTTCTTATTATGAAAACATATTAATAGACGAGAAAGAAATTTTTTTCATTTACAAAAGAAAACTCTAATACACCCACGATTATCACCTCGAGCTTGAATCGGAGCTAACACTATTTGAGTCAATTATACTCCAGTGAAAAATAAATAAAGTTAAATGGGAATAAACGAATTGGGTACGCTGTGGAAACGGATAGCGGATACCCCGGGCCACGATGATTTTCTCAGGATATCAACCAAAATTGATGAACAAATAGAAAATAAGAACATTCAATTGGTGAGAAACACAAACATTTTTAAAGAAATAAAAATACTTTTGAAAGTCATAAACGACATTGATGCAAAATCATCTGTCGAGAAAATTATAACAAAACAAAGATTACGGCTTACAGTCAGAGATCTTCAAAACATACTCCAAACTATAATTCTGGCCAAAGTAAAGATCCTAAATACTAATTGTTTGCATATTAAAGAATTGGAAGATATAGTTCGCCATGAACTTAAAACTTAAATCAGTAACACTAAATAATTTACTAGACGTTCCGAAATTTAAAATTTTAGGAAAAAAACGACTTATAAATTTTTTTTTTATAATTTACGCGCACTCAAGGGGTTATTAATACCCTTAACATGAATTAACACAGTGCGAGTGGTTAGGAAAGAAGGATAGGAGATAAAAGCAGATATCGATCCACATTGGTTTTGAATGTCTGTATATTACAATGGGAGGGACAAATTGAGCCGGGTAAAGCATTCCACATTCTTTTAGTGCGGCTAAAAAAAAAATTTCTATACTTGACAGTACGTCCGAAGTTAGGCTCGAGGGTAAATTGATGGGCATTCCTAGCGATGCGAGTGTTACGGGGAAATTGTTTAAGGGGAGGAATGCATCTGGCTACTTCGCTGGAGCACTGTTTGTGGAAGTAGCGATGGCTTAAGGCCTGGACTAAAACCCAGAGTCTTTTCGAATAAAAGAAAAAGAAAAATAACAACAATGGTATTTCGAGGTTAGCAGAGGGCTAATTCTCGAAATTAGAAATAGGTATTGACAAAAAACAAAAAGGAAAACAATTATTTGTGTCACGATGACGCAAGAGAAGATCATAATGGCATTGGAAGGTACAAAAAAAAAGTCACGAGTCCGACAATCTTCGGAGCAGATGAACAACAGCGAAGGCCTTCTCGCATATAAAATTTGTTTGCCCGACACAAGGTCACAAACAAAACAAATTAAACCAAATTAAAACAAATTAAACAAACAAAAGACAAGCTAAAATTTCTGGTCACAACAAGACACAAAAATACTTAGCTTCTTGAAATTTTCCAACAAGATCTCCAACAACAACAATTTCTCCGAAAATTCACTATATGATTTCCTCAATCGTCGTTGTTAATCTCCAAGTTTTCTTCAAAATTCCGCTTTCCACAATAGTTTTTCATTTCTCTTTTTCAAAACCCAAACATTTCTCGTTCTTTTCTATATAAAATCCAAAATTGAATTGTCATTCAAAATGGAGGCTTGGAATGTCCACTTTAAGACGACCATATGGCCATCCTCTTCAGAACCTTTGCGTTGTGGTGCTCTTGTCTCGGTCAAACAGCAGCATCCCGCCCATATAGGCTGAGAGGTGCGACCGAGAGCAATGATACAACCATTGCACCCAATCCCATGCGTTGAGGATGCGATCCTCATTTGCTCATTGGACGTATTCAGCTTTCTGCACTCAACTCTCTTATTTTAAAAGGCAAGTGAAAAACTACGAAATTACACGCAAAGTCCCCAGCCCAAACCGGCCCAAATTAATTGCTTTGAGAAGAATATTCTTGTTGGAAAGAATCCTACCCATTTTCCAACTAAAATGGTGGAATTTATAAACAAGAATAATCTTAGTTCAGTAGACCATTGCGCAGGTAATAATACAAACAAGGAAAACACATCCCTGTGATCTTTCTTTGAAGTAAGATACTTTACGAAGGGCACTCGGCCATTCTTAATTTATGATGGTGTGATTATAAATCACACTTTGTTGGACATGCATCATCTTCATGTCTTCTTCCTCTTTTTCCACGTTCTGTCGAATACTCGCTAGGTTAGTGGCTCTTCTGCCTTTTGTGTAATGGTGTGGACACCCTGTCACACATTTTTGATGAAACCTATAGATAAGTTACTTTTCCAAAAAACTTAAAGAGCAGTCCTCTGGTTGATGGTCCAGGTTTCTACTGCAATGTTAAAGGCATTGCGGAGCCGTTACAGGAAGGGAATGTGGAACAAAAGTTTTTAATGGATAAAAGGGTTGGTGAAACTTGTGGCGGTAAAATTTACAACAACGAATCCCACCCTCACCTGCTAAGAAATGTACTTACAGTTCCTAAGAATTGTAAAACATTTCCAAAGATGTGCCCGGGAAAAGATGAAGGTAATATTTTCCATCAGAAAATAAACAAACTAAATGTGAATTATAAATAACCAAAAATCAGATGAATTAAGAAAAAACCAATCATTAATGTAACGAAAATTAAATTTGAAAAATAATTTCGAGGCGTAATAACTCGCGGCATCCGACAAGAAAAAAATTTTTCGACACACATGTTCGACGGGGTGATATTGAACATCACGCCGTCGAAGAATGTAGGCATGTGCAGATCTCTTAGATGCTGCTGGCAATTTTCCTAAAATATCTACTCTTAGCTCCTTGAACCGATTCTCGATCTTTACCTGATCTTGACCCCTTTCGGAGCTATCAGCTACTTATAGTTCTTCACGCCCCGAAGTCACCATATCCCTTCCAAAATTCGCATAATAATGAGAAACTGCTAGCACCTCGTGTTATGACGTGTGAATCGCGCACGCCACCTTTTGCAATTTTGAATCCCACACTGGTGATTTTCAGTGACGTAAACCCTCAACGTCGTCTTAATTATCTGATTAATTCTTTCCGCATTATTCGCAAAACATTTTCAGTTCCTTGGAACGGAACTGAGGAACGTTGTCACATACGATCACCTTGGGAATGCCAAATAAAAGGAAGACACTGTCTTCTAATTCTCGACAAATTGATTTGACCGTACCCGAACTTATCGCAAAGAGCAGTGGAAACTTTGAAAAGTTATCCACTACAAACAAAATATAAGTGAAACCCCGACTCGATTTAGTAAGTAAGTGGACCTACCAGACTTACACAAATCATCTCCCATGGTGATTTGATTCCTACCCTCTCCGTCATCAAACCAGCTGGCTTATCATTCACCGGCTTTACCTGTTGGCAAACTTCACAACTCCTTACATCCCTCTTTTTATCAGCCTTCATTTTTGGCCAGTTAAATATTGCCATTATTTTGGCAAATGTCTTCCTAACACACATGTGTCCTGCCAACGGACTATCATGGTTCTCTTGCAATATACCTAATCTTTCGTTTTTACCTATCACTCTCATCCACTCCTGATTAGTTTCATGTACTACGACATGATTTGCCTCACCAATTTGAACAACTTGCCTTGTTCAACACTCCAAGCTGGAAAACTTAGCAGATTGGCATTGACTGTTGAAATCATTTTTGCCACCCAAAGGTCTAAGTCCTCTTCTGAGATACCACCCAACTGTGGCACTCCTCGAGAGAGCATATTTTTATACCCTATTCCATTGAATGGGTATATTGTATTTGGGGTGGAGTTTGAAACATAGAGAAATAATACCGCTAGGTATAGAAAAGTATATATATTCTGACTCAAAATCAAAAGCCTAGTCGATTTAGCTATGTCCGTCCGTCCGTCCGTCCGACCGTATGTATACTCTCTAGAGATCGCAACTTTTGAGCTAGAAAGCTGAAATTTGGTATATATAATCTTTGGTTCAAGAGTAAGGCTAAGTTCTTGAACCGATAAAATCCGCCCATAAACACGCCCACAATCGCCATTTTTTATGAACAACCTCAATTTAATAAAATTAAATTATGTTTTTTGTACAGTTACGATAAAAGCATAACGCTAAAATTTTGCACACGTAAGCTTTAGGTAAACTTTCTTCCAAATAAATAAAAATATTTCAGTTTGGGCGTGGCTGACGCGCATTTTTCATACGAAACCATCAATACTGTTTTTATAAAATAACAATTGTTATATTAAAGCGAAAAAACATTAAAATTTGTGGGTATTACTTGCACTTAAACATCTTGTGTGTGAAACTATAAAAAATTGTTTTTGCAAATAAACGGTTTTTATAATGAATCCGCAAGCCAAAATTTTGCGTCTCTTAGTAGAAACTTAAACGTTTGTGTATGAAAAGAAATTTTTTAATTTTGGGCGTGGCTTTCGCCCACTTTTCATGAAAGAATGAAAAACGTTTTTTTAAAAATTTTTAAAATTTACCAATATTCAATTTAAGTTTTTTTCCCTTCCGTTCGTTTTATGAAAAACTTTTAAAGGCGTGATTTTGATAAAATACCTTTGTTCAGGTATGATCGCTTAAAACCTGCTCGACTCAGCTATAGTTTTACACATATGCCTAAATACTGACTAATGATCAAAGCTTAGTAATTGCTTAAAATTTTTAAGACACGCCCACTTTTAAGGGGCGTTTTCGTCAAAAGTCATATAATGCATTAATTTTTTAAGGTTTTTTTAATTGGTCGCAGTTGTGAAGTAAGAAGATGAACACTTAGATTTAAGTTCCTTGGTAACGTAGCATAGTGTGGTTCAAGAATTGTTAAATTCACCCATAATCACTATTTCCATTCAAAATGTAATTTTTAAAAATTTAAGTTTTGCCTTGTTTTGTTCAAATCCATCTGCAAGAATAAAATTGAATATCACTAAGCTCATATTAATTGCTTTGGCAATAAAAAGTCTTAACTTTGGGCGTGGCACACGCCTTTTTTTATTGTGTCAGCACTAATTGAACTAATCACACCACACAAAATTAATGTTATTGAATTTTTTTCTGTCTGCTAAAGAATTTTGATTCTGAAAGTGGAAAATCGGCTGGCTGCGGGAGGCGAACGCATACACATACAAAAATATAGGGAATAGGGTATCCAACAGTTCGTTGCAAACGTACTGTAGCTCTCGCTTATGTTTTTTAGATTTTTTAGATTTTAGATTGATTTTTATTTTCAAATTAATAATTTATACAATTTAAATAATACAATCAATAAAGCATGGCTTTGCCGTCTGCCTGATTGACAATGAGTTTAAATACTGTTTGTTTTCTTATTCTTATTCTTTTTTTTAAAGTAACAATCCTTAACTAAAAATATTCTCCCATTATTCTGCTTCTGTAATTAGGTGCCGTTTTGCAAAATTTGAATAATTTGGATACATCCATTTCATTGAGGAGGTCTAAGGTTTCGTCATCAGTTAAAAAGTCCCTGCCCAATATATGTCTTCTCGTTTCCCTCAGAATAGGACACCTTCCCACAAAATGCAAAATATCCTCACGCTCTGTCATATTACACAAACTGCAAAGTATTCTTAAGTCGTCACGGTGTGGTATAAAGTTTAGGTTCAACAGTTCACCTCTTAGCCGAAACATGCAAGATATTCGTTCAATGGTATTATCATCTCGAAAATAGTTTCGTTGGTTGAGGTTATAATTCAATTTACTATATATCATTCCATGCAATGAATTTTTTGCCTCTTCCTTGAATATATCTCTAAAGTTGTCATCTAAACGCATTATCATATTATAGAGCGTAGTCTTCCATGAACTCTGATCATTGACGTTTAGTTCTAAACCAGCCTCCTGAGTTAACTCCACCCAGTTCTTAAACCATCCTGTCTTGCTTTGTATAGTTTGGAGAGCTGCTTTCTTCGGAAGGCGATCATTAGGCATGTTCAGCACTTTTACTATGTAGCCGACATGTAGTTTAAATGTTATGAAGAACAGTGGGGGCATACCCGTTTCTAACATTAACATGTAGTTCGGAGTGCTTGGAGGAAGGCGAAAAACTCTTTTTAAGTAATATCTGAGAAGTTTTTCTACTGGTTCATATTTTTTACCTCCCCACACTTGAGCTGCATAAAAAAGAGTTGATTCGGAAACTGCCTCAAACACTTTAAATTTACTGCTGTGTACAATACCTTTGTTGTTAAAACATTCCCTCCATGCTATATTTATAGCGGTTTTTGCCTTAGACAGCTTTTCAGTGAGATGCATTTCCATGTTTAGGTTCTTTGTGAAGTAGACTCCTAGATATTTATACTCTTTGACAACTTCTATTCTTTCGTTGTTGTACCTAACACCAATTCTCATTTGCGCTGGATCTGCCTCTACCTTTTTTAAATACCAGGACGTTTGTCTTATTTATGTTAACCACCAGATTCCATTGCAAACAATATTCGGATAATCTATTAATCATACGCTGAAGAGCTTCCGGTGTGTTGGCAAGCAACACAATGTCGTCTGCAAAAAGCAGCGCTTTAATGGTAACTCCTGCGTAATCTATACCACCTGATAATGCATCAATTATATCGTCGATGTATAGTGCGAACAAACTTGAACTGAGCGCACAGCCTTGTCTTACTCCTGACTTCGTCTGAAACCAATCAGATACATTTGTGCCATTCCAGACCGCTGCTCTGGTGTCCATGTATACATTTTGGAGTACTCTTCCAAATTTACGTGACATTCCTGATCTGAATAACTTGTACATTAATGCATTCCTGTCCACTGTGTAAAAGGCTGCTTTTAGATCAACAAAACAAGCAAACAGTTTTTTATTCCTCGACAAAAACGAGTCAGCAATGCTATTGTTATATGAATGGTTTTGTCTCTACTACAGTAAATATTGTTATGGTTTTTGTCCCTACTACAGTAAAATAAATTATGCTTAATAATTTTGCTGAATGATTCTGCTGAAATAACAATGGGGAATTTGAAAGCTCTGAAAGCTTTCAAAGCATCTCGACAATTCCGAATGGTTCGAGACCTAGACTGTTCGGGAAACTTTGATCCCAATATAAATAGGACATTTTATTCGGAAATGGACACAGTTTCATTTTAACCGTGGTAGCGAATAAATGGTGAATAATTAGTGGTGCTAAGATAAAGAAATAAATAAAGAGTTTTAACATAGATAAAAGTGAGTTTTTTTTTGTAGAGATAGTAGTGATAATTTAAAAGTACAAGAAAATAATTTTTTATTTTCGAACCCAAGACTAAAAACATTACAGTGGTGTCAGAAGTGAAATAAAACTTAAGTGCATAATTCATTTGGACAAATAAAAGTGAAAAGTGATAAAGTGAGTATGGGTAAACTTGTAAATGCCCTTAACTTGATTGAACTTACAGCAGTGTTAAAGAATCGGGGTCTTCCTACTGCTGGAACAAAAAATTACCTCATTATTAGACTGCAGGAAAATATGACTCAGCAAAATGAAAATCCAGAAACATTTCTTTTGGATGTTGAAATACAAGACGAACAAGAGCAAGTAAGTACAAGCTCCGACATGTCTAATATGATGGCTTTCCTTCTCGAACGTTTTCAAGAACAGAAGAATCTTCTAGAAGAGCAAAGAAACGAACAAAAGAATCTTCTAGAAGAGCAAAGAAACGAACAAAAGAATGAACAAGCGAAACTTCTAGAACGTTTTGAAATACAAGAGAAGAATCTTGAAGACCAGAAAAACCTCCTTGAAGGAAAGTTCTCTGACATTGAAAGCAAGTTTGTTGCTGCTGACGAGCGTCTCGAAAGCATCGAAAAACAAATTTTGACTGTAGATGAAAGGTTCAAGAAAGTTGAAGACAAATTCGAAAAATATGCAAAGGAGTTGGACAAGGTAAGAAAAAGTAAAAATTAAATTAGAGAAAGTTCTGGGGACTGCATGTGAAGAAAGGAAATGCATCCGCCAACTTTTGATGGACAAACTTCTTGGTCGATCTACAAGAGACAATTCGAAGCAGCTTCGACAATAAATGGCTGGGACAACGAAAAAAAGTTTGTTGCACTGACACTTGCTCTCCGAGGCCCTGCTGCTGAACTTCTGCTAACAATACCAGCAGACTTACATGGCAACTTCAATGCTCTTGCTCAGGCCATTGAAAAACGTTTTGGAGGTGGCCATTTGCAGGAAGTCTTTCGGGTCCAACTTAACACCAGGGTCCAGAAAAGAGGTGAAACTCTTCAACAGCTTCAAGCAGACATCGAACGCCTGGCTCATCTAGCATATCCAACAGCGGGTGAGGAAATCATCAACGAATTAGCTGCTGAAGCATTTGTCCGTGGTTTAGCCGACATCAACCTCCAGAGAGCAGTACGAACAGCCGGAAAACGGACGCTTCCTGAAGCATTGGCGTTCGCCCTCACCATAGAAGCAGCAGAACAGGCTTCTCAAAGCATTCGTCGGGTAAAAGAAGTAACTGTAGAGGAGTGCTCTTGCCAGAGAACGACATTCCAGAGCAACCACCGTGATGGACCTCTCCGATGCTGGAACTGTAACAGGACCGGACATCTCCAGCGCCAGTGTCGTATGCCGTTAAGAAGAGGAGTTCGCCAACATTGTGGCAGCAGGAAAAACAGCCAAGAAGAGACTCATAAAACCTCTGCTGGAACCGGGAAACGAGTAAGAACAAACTCACAGAGAAAAGGAGAACTCAGATGCATTATCCCGACGACCATGTAAATCGAACTGCAAGCATTGTTCACTTCAGGAAGAAAAGGAGTCCCTAGTCGCTGAACGAGTGAGAGTCGAGCCCATTGCCGGCTGGAGTAACGAGGAAATTAGGAATGCTCAACAAGAAGATTCTGACATTGAACCCATCCTTGCATGGAAAGAACACGAGGAGAAACCACAATGGGTTGACATTTCCGATAGAAGCCCGGTGTTAAAAGCCTATTGGGCTCAATGGAACTCTCTCCATGTACAAGAAGGTGTACTCAAACGGAAGTGGGAATCCGCAGATGGCAAGTCCTATGTGATGCAGGTAGTTGTGCCTCGGTCGAAAGTCAATGAAGTTCTCCGTGAGATGCATGATGGCACTTCTGGAGGCCATTTGGGAATCAACAAAACCCTGGAAAAGATCCGAGATCGTTTCTACTGGCTTCATGCAAAAGAAGACGTCGAAAGATGGTGCAGGAAATGTGACACTTGTGCTGCTACAAAAGGACCAGGCAGAAAAATTCAAAGTGCGATGCAGCAGTACAACGTTGGAGCACCCTTCGAAAGAATTGCAATGGATATTGCAGGTCCTTTTCCTGAAATCAACGATGGAAACCGATATATTCTCGTGATCATGGATTACTTCAGCAAGTGGCCTGAAACGTTTGCCATTCCAAACCAAGAAGCAAAAACGGTTGTGGATCAGATTGTCTTCATTCCATTCTGACCAAGGGAGGAACTTCGAGTCAAATATCTTCCAACAGGTTTGCTCACTCCTTGGCATTCAAAAGACAAGGACAACACCGCTGCATCCACAATCAGATGGAATGGTAGAACGGTTTAACAGAACTCTCAAGGAACACCTATCCAAAGTAGTGGAAGACTGTAAACGAGACTGGGACCGATGCATTCCACTGTTCTTGATGAGCTATCGGAGCGCAGTACATAGCACTACAGGACATACTCCATAGGAAATCGTTTGGTTTAACAATGCGACTACCACTAACTTACTTACTTAAGGTGGCGCAGACAGTCCATTGTGGACCCAGCCATCTAAGCCGCTGAATTTTCAGCTTCTTAACCAAGTCAATGTCGCTGTATAGCCCGTACAGTTCGTCATTGAATCTTCTCCTCCATACTCCATTGATACATACAGGCCCGAATATCACCCGAAGAATGTTTCTCTCAAAGCGACTACCAAGTGAAGTGAAATTTGGATGCCCTCCAAATGAGCCACAAAGCCTTGAAGAATATGTGGACGATCTCAAAAAGAGACTCACATACATTCATGAAAGGACCAGAACAAAGATCAAGGATGCCAGTGATCGCATGAAGACACGTTATGATGCACATGCAACGACGACGGGTTTTCAAGTGGGAGATCTTGTGTGGTTATACAACCCCAATCGGAAAAAGGGACTGTCACCGAAGCTCCAGCAAAATTGGGAAGGCCCTTACAAAGTTGTCACCAGAATCAATGATGTTGCTTACCGCATTCAGAGAGGTGTTAGAGGTAAGATGAAAGTTGTTCACAGGGACCGACTATGCCGCTACAATGGCCAGGATAGTGAAAGATTTGTTCAGGACGAACAATCTTAAGAAGGGGGCAATGTTATATGAATGGTTTTCTCTCTACTACAGTAAATATTGTTATGGCTTTTGTCCCTACTACAGTAAAATAAATTATGCTGAATAATTTTGCTGAATGATTCTGCTGAAATAACAATGGGGAATTCGAAAGCTCTGAAAGCTTTCAAAGCATCTCGACAAATCCGAATGGTTCGAGACTTAGACTGTTCGGGAAACTTTGATCCCAATATAAATAGGACATTTTATTCGGAAATGGACACAGTTTCATTTTAACCGTGGTAGCGAATAAATGGTGAATATTTAGTGGTGCTAAGATAAATAAATAAATAAAGAGTTTGAACTTAGATAAAGTGATAATTTAAAAGTACAAGAAAATAAATTTTTATTTTCGAACCCAAGACTAAAAACATAACACTATTGAGCACAAATATGTGATCTATAGAAGAGTAACCTCTTCTGAACCCTGCTTGGAACTCACTTAACAAATCTTTTGAATCTATCCACATATTCAGTCGCTTTAGTAATATCGATGTAAAAATTTTATAGGATGCATTCAAAAAGGAGATTCCTCTATATTTTGAAGGTTCATCAATACTGCCTTTTTTGTAAATTGGAAATATCATGGCATCTTTGAACTGTTGAGGAATGGTTCCTTGATCAAAAATTTGGTTGAAAACGCTAGTTAAATTTTTATTAAGTTCGCCTGTTCCATATCTATAGAACTCTGCAGGTATTCTGTCGGAGCCTGCTGCTTTTTTATCCGACAGCGCGTTAACCGCTGCAAGCACCTGCAAGCACTTCCTGCGATATTAATATGTCCAAAATGTCGTTTTGAAGACCAGCTTGCGCGTATTGAACCATGAATGGGCTTGTATTGGTTGGGTTCAAAAATTGATTAAAGTAAATTTGCAATCTATTGCAATCTAGTCCATGACTGATGGTGTATTTTGTAGCATTTAGTTTACGGTACAGTTTCCAAAATTCTGTTGCACTTTTACACACAGCTATTTCGTGAGCCATAGCTTCATAAAATCTCTGATTTTTTCCTTACAAAGCGTTTTATAATTTTGATTGCGTTCAATGTTCAAGTTTTTGGCAAAGTTCTCATTAGACCGTCTATACTCATTAAGCCAAGCATATGATAGATTTCTCGCCTGCATACACTCTCTATCAAACCATGGTTCTCTGAAAGTATCGTTTCTCTGTCGCAAATTGTCCGAACCATGACCATGATGTGCTCCTTTAATACAGTTTTCTATTTTGGTTATACTACTTTGATTTCCATCGGCCAGCAGAAGTGTATCCAACTGTCTCCTATATTCGGAAGCGGCTGTTTCTTTCCAAAGCAGTTTAGGCAGAAGTTTTAAGTCTAAACATTCTACGTTTTGTTCTTGTCCACATTTGAATGATACAGTTATAGGCATATGATCTGAATAAGGTTTCTTTTCAACTTCAAAGCCTGTTATATAAGAGCTCCATTCCCCTCCTTCCAGACTATTGTCAATGACAGAATTACCTTGTTTTCCCACAAATGTGAATTCACCATTTTTATCTCCTTCACTCGTACCATTTTGAACTCGAAGCCCGTATGAATTGCAGAGTCCTAACACTCTCACGCCTCTTTGATTTTTAGTTGAATGTTTAGGCTTTCTATTTTGCCCAAGCCGTTCATTCTCCGTTCCTTCTTCGGTGCCTATTCTTGCATTGAGATCGCCAACAATCAACAAATTTCCGATGTCTTCAAACGATAAAAACTCTTTGATTTTCTCAAAATCCGTATCCCAGTGGTTACAATTAATATAAGTTGGTAATATACGAAACCTCTTTTGGCAAATTTTTCAGTCCAAACACATTATCTCACTATGAAGCTTGAATTCACACTTGATGTAATAATATAATATAATAATTTTAACTATATGCCTGTAAGACCCAAGGTCTTTTGAATGCAAACTGCACGGCATTAGTTAGAAGGAAGAGAAAGATAGGAAAGAATTTTTGTTGGTACAATGGATTGAGAATAAGATGATATTTATCTCAAGAAAATCCCACGGGTGGCGTCCAGTTGAAACTGGGGGAATAAATAAAAATTGCTGCCCAGGCTGGGGCTCGAACCCACAACTCTTAGGTTAGCAACCAAGCACTACATCCACTGTACCATTGCCAAGATATGATGCTATCCATATCTTTCTTATATCCGAAAATACAACCTCCACTCGCTCTTCCTTTCGCATGGGTTCTAATTGCGGCCAATATTCTCAGTTCGTAGTTAATAAACCTGTTCTCGTACTTCTCAAGAGAATAATCAGTTAAATAAGTTTCATATAAAAAAATTATTTCAAATTTGTTTACAAAACTAAAAAAATCGTTAAAAATACACTTATTACTAAGTCCTGCTATATTATATGAAAAAATTTTTATAATCTTAACATTTTCCTTAACATTAATAACATTTTTATTTTCTTTGCTTTTGCAATTATTTAACGGGCAGACGGCATTACAACTAAAATTTAGATCCTGACATCAAGAAGATCGTGTGTGAATCGGTGCTATTTTCGTTGATCGGATTTTGGTCCTGACAGAAGCCACCAGCAATGTCATTCACCAGCTGGTTTAGCAGTGACATTCCGCATTTGCCGTCACATTTAAGATTGTTTTCGATGTCATAGTAGAATGTTTTACCTCCAACAATTAATGATTGTCCGCGTAATTGTGTTTCCAGGTGTTTATTTTTCGCGAAAATATCCGTTCTCAACTTAATTAAAAGTCTCCTTCGGGCTAGTGCAGAAGCCGGTTGATCTCTGTGCACTGAGAGATCATATCCGGAAACACATGCTCTTTGCCCTTGCGATGAATGCTTTTGAAATCAAATTGCTGTAGCCTGATGGCCCAAAGAGCTAACCTACCTGTGTATCTAAAGGATTGCTTAGCCATAACAAAGATTAATGATCTGTCACAACCGTAAACTTAACGCCTTCGATATATGGACGTATCTTATCAATAGCCCAAAGTACAGCCAAGCATTCTCTTTCTGTGGTGCTTTAATTTCGTTCGTTTCTATTGAATGACCTACTAAGGTAACAGACAACCTTTTGTCCCTCATCAAAGTTCTGTGAAAGAACCGCACCGATTCCATAATCTGACGCTTCTGTTTCAACGACAAATGGTCGTTTGAAATCTAGGAAAGCGAGTATAGGTGCTGTCACACAAACACTCCTTTGCCTTCCTAAAGCTATCTTAACATTCCTGACTCCAAATGAACTTTTTATTTTTCTTCAAAAGATCTGATAAAGGCCTTAGCAATTCTGCAAAATTTGGTACAAAACGACAATACCACGAAACTGTCGCTGTAAAACACGTAACTTCTTTAATATTTTTCGGTGCTGGAATTCTAAACATGCTTTCCACTTTTTCTGGATCTACATGTTAACCATTACGATCCACTATATAACCCTAAAATTTAAAAGAGGGCATGCAAAAGTTTCATTTTTCCCTACTCACTTTTAATCCTGCTTCACTCAACCTTTTTATCACCTCATTCAGAATTTCAAGATGTTTCTCGAAAGCTTCTGAAATGATGATGATGTCGTTTAAATAGATGAAGATGAATGGCTCAAGGTCGGTACCCAAAACTGTTTCGATAAACCTCTGCCAAGTCGCCGGTGAGTTATGCAGACCGAAAGGCATTCTCCTAAACTCAAAAAGACCCCTCCCTGGTAACGTAAAGGCAATAAAGTGCTTAGATTGTTCCTCCATAGGTATCGGCCAATACGCTGACTTCGTATCTAACGAAGACAAGAATTTAGCCTTTCTTAAATTGAATTAATATATGGAAGTGGATAAACATCCCTATCAGTATTTTTATCAAGCTTCCTATTTAACTAAAAGTATTGGAACCGACCAAGCACTTGTCGATCTCTCAATAACTCCTGCCTCTAGCATCTCATTCAATTTCCTATCAATACGTTCCTGCATTGTCGGGGAAACCGGATAATACCGTTGTTTTATCGGTTCCGCTGACGTCCTAACCTTGTCCTTAAGTAAAGTTGTACAACCTAAGCCATCAAGCATTCTCCTAAAAGATTCTCCTATATACTCTTCTAATGTCTTAATTTCCCTAACGGGTTGGGGTCGAAATACTGTATGGTCAAAATTCTGTTTACAAAATACTGTATTTCAAAATACTGTAATTCAAAATTCTGCTTACACAAAATATTGTATTTCAAAATTCTGTATTTTAAAATTCTGTATGGTCAAAAATCTGTATTTCAAAATTCTGTATTTAAACAAAATTTGTTTTGATAATGTACAAAAGTGCGCACTTTTGTACATTATCAAAACAAATTTTGTTTAAATACAGAAGTTTGAAATACAGAACATCAAAATGAATGATATGAATAACATTAAAAACATCAACAACAACAACAAAAACAACAGCTACAAGTTTAGACAATTTTTTTTGCACTTAAACCTCAATATATTAAAAATATTCGAATTAATTAAGATTTTAACCTCTTTTAAGTATGGATTCATACACTTATGTATCTAGAGACGACAAGAAGTTAGCGTACTTATACGTCTCTTTCTCTTTAAAATTTTGTTTTTCTTGTTCTTTACATACCAAGGTCATTATTAAAAGAGCCATTACATAATTAATTGCAACAAATGCTGGTTTTACTCGCACATGCTTAGCTGTGGTATTGTAAAAAAACAGAATTTTATACCAACAGCATTTTGGATAAACAGATATTTGGTATACAGGATTTTGAAATACAGTATTCTGAAATACAGAATTCTGAAATACAGAATTTTGGTAATACAGTATTTTCAAAAAAAAAAAAACCGAATTTTGGTCATACAGAATTTTGACAACCGGTATTATGACCCGTTCCCTTCCCTAACACTCAACTCAGATCGTTCTGTATTCAATCATATCGAAACAGGACTGTCCTGTTCCGAAAAAGTCCACATACGTGATCTTAAATCCGGGATGATACCCGACAGCGCCCAAAAATCTGCGTCGAGTATCACTGTTTGTGGCAGAAAAGGGATGACCAAACAATCAAAAAATACTGCCCTATCCTCAACTTTAATTGGAAGAGAGATTACTCCTAAAACTAAAAATTCAACTCCGTTCCGTCTTCCAAACAAACGCAGTGAACAAAGTCTTTTTTAAAGAAAGTCCTAAATTTCCTATCATTAACCAGGCACCCCTACCTATTATGGTTCAAGGAGCTCTAGAATCTAATAAACCTAAAAATTTATAACCAAAATACTAACACTTAAAAATGGTCTCCTATCTTTACCGTTTGCCTCCAGAGTAAGCCCTAAATGAATGGAGTCCGCCATGCTAGCGCAGGGGTCCATTAACCATTTTCCGAACACTTAAGACAATTTTGTCGGGAGATGCCTGCAGCGCCACAACCAAAACAACGCCTAGGAGCAGAACACCTATTTGCATAATGGCCTGCTCCATTGCAAAACACCTAATACTAGACGAAGGTCCGGTTCTTTTATTCCTAACACTAGGTGGTGGAACATACGCTTCCACATTCCACATTAACCGCTTCTAAATTCAAACTTAAAGCAAACAAATCCGAAACGCAACTTGGTTTAGACAAACCAACGGAAATCCCAACTGCCCCAAAACAAATCAAAGCTTTCCCTACAAAAAGTTCGACTGCTGCCTTGAAAAGTCAATTTTCCAAAACCCCCTAGCCTGTCTCAACTCCTCAACTCTTTCTAAGAACGAGTTCACTGAGGCACCACAGCGCTCACCAGTGAACTACCCATCCCACTTCGCAAAATTTTGAAATTTTTCTGCACTCACTACATTCACAATTTGTCAACCTCTATCCTTACTCCTATTGTCTCCCTCTCTTACAACTGTCGATGCCCTGGCAGAAGTGATCACCGACTTACTCCCCATATGTTCAGCTTCGTGTTCTTTTTCCACTAAAATCTTTTTTTGTTTTCTGTGTAACTATCTCTACTTCTTCTTCTTCTTCCTCATCTTTCTCTTCTTCATCCTCATCATCCCCATCAAACCTAATCGACACTTCTATTGCGAATCATTTTCAGGGACCGACCTGTCCATTTAACGCAACCCCCACTCAATATTCATAAGAATTTTCAAATACTCCTTCGAAGTTTCCGACCTCGGATGATTTTCTAAGTTTCGCTTTTTCTCCTTAATTGTTCTTTACGGCCACCTGATCCGCATCGAAAATGAATGGGTAGGCTGGAGCTACAAAAGATGCCCTACGCGTTTTCCGCATCTCCTCTACTGTACCAATTGTCAAGCCCCTTTCCCCAATTTCATAAGTTATTTCCTTCTGTGTCATCTATTTATCTGACTAAAGCCTAGTACTCAGTTCGCGCTAAACAAAATTTTATCTCTACAATATTTATCTCTACACACCTTTGTTAAAAAGGCGCGCTAAATTTTGCAGTTGGAGAGATTAAAGATACTTTAATGTTTGATTTTTTGACCAATGTTGTTTTATTATTGAAGGATTTTGAAGATCTCTTCTTCGGCTTTAAGGTCTCAATAGTTATTTAATGAAACAAGTTCATTAGTTTTCCCAACGTTTCGACTGAGATTTCAGTCTTCTTCAGGGGCGTTTTTTTATTAAACATGACAATGAAACAAAAAAAACAGAGATGAACATAATTACAATTTGACAAAAGTTGTAATAAAACTTACAATCATTGCAGGATTTGATGGGATTAAATTACATTATTTTTTAACATAAAACATTGAAAATGAAAATTTAAAAAAAAATGAAAGAAAGACTTAACAGCAAAAATGTGTAAGCTCTATATGAGCACTTCTTTGTTAGAAGTTTTGTCTGTAACTATTTTAAAAAGTTATTTTTACCGGACAGAATATTACATTTTATTTATGAAGAGACTAAAGAACAGTACACTGATGATATGTTCTGTGTATCTTGTTTACGGTTCATATTATTTTTGTTGTTAAGGATGTGCAACGTTTCCAGAGTATATCGTTTCGATGTATTCTTCTCAGTTTGGAGGATTTTTGTGTTTTTGAAATCTGGAATATGGTCTTTTTCAATACTATGACAAGCAAGAGCAGTTTTTTGGGAGCTTTTTGATTTTAAATCAGACTTGTGGTTAGAAATTCGTTGTTTTAGTAGTTGTTTCGTTGTGCCAATATAGCAGAGATCACAGCTTTCTTCTTCGTTGCCCAAACAGTTAACCTTGTAGACAACATCTGTCCGTCGGTCTTTTTCAACAGTCGTTGTTAGTTTTGTGAACAACGAGTGGAGTGTTTGGTTCGACTTGTATGCCAGATTGACGTCTTTAGCCTTGTTGGCTACTGTTTTTTTGAAGCTATCTGTTAGTTTTGGTACATAAACCATACTCTTGAAGAAACCGGCTTTCTTTTCTAACTTGTCTGATTGCGTGGAGTTTTCTTGTCTTTGAAGTAAATCTCGGATAATTTTCCACGGGAATCCATTATCAACAAGAATGTTTGTGACCTTTATTTTGTTTGCGGGGTGGAATTTCTCGTCACTTATCATGAAAACTTTGTTGATTAATTTGAAAGCCGTGTTAATTATAATGTGTTTTGGTTGGTTCGACCGGAAGTTGATAATTCTTCCAGAAGCTGTTTCTTTTTGGTACCAATCAAATGTGAGTCGGTAATTTTCACGGCGAATTTTAACGTCTAAAAATGCAATTGCATTGTTTTTTTCTTTTTCCACCGTGAATTGGATCTTCTCGTTAAAATTGTTAAGACTCAACAGCACATTGTCAACTTCACGGTGATCAATTACCGCGAAAATATCGTCGACATACTTTACTATCAACTTAGGTGGGTTTATTGACGTAAAGCAATCTTCCAACAGAAAGTCGAGAACAAGATCTGCAATTGTGGGTGAAAGTGGATTATCCATTGGAACTCCATAGATTTGTTTGTATAAATTATTTTTATACTGAAGAAAGTTGTTTTCTTTTAAACAGAAATCCAAAAGTTCGAGAAATTTGGTTAAGCTCAAGTTCGTGTTTTTACTTATGGTACTCCACTTCTTTTTTACAATTTTGACGACGACCTGAGTAGGAATGTTCGTGAAAAGTGATACTGCATCAAACGAAACTAAAACGTCTTGTTGATCCAATATTACACTTTTTGCTTTTTTAATAAATTCAAAGGAATTTTTTACCGTGTAGGTTGAGTTCCGAGTAACGCATTGCAAAATTCTACCTATGTATTTTGATAACTCGTAGCAAGGAACATTCATCGATGATGTTATAGGTCTCAGTGGTATATCGGGTTTATGGATTTTCGGCAGTCCGTAGATGGAGGGGATCTGCGCGGTGTACGTAGTCATTCTTGCTTTCTCTTTGTCGTTTATGAATTTGTTGGTGTAAAGATATTTGACCAATTCATTGTTTTTACCGATAGAGAAAGATAACTTTCCTCTTTTTCAACTGATCGCGGATGGCGAGGAAGTGATAAGAAATGTGGAGGATGAACAAGAACAAGAATCAATGAGAGCAAAGTTTGGTAATATGCTTCACTCTTTTCAAAGAAACAATAACAACGACCCATTAGCTAAATATATCTCGAAGGTGAGAAAAGAGACAACAGCCTTTTTGAAAAGAAACAAGCATATTATTATAGTTGCAGCTGATAAAGGCAATGTCACGGTGGCTATGGATAAAAGCGAATACGAAGAAAAAATGTTTCAACTATTGTCAGACCGTTCTGTGTACAGGGGAGTAAGAAGTAATCCAATTTCTTCTCTCCGAAACAAAAACAATGAATTGGTCAAATATCTTTACACCAACAAATTCATAAACGACAAAGAGAAAGCAAGAATGACTACGTACACCGCGCAGATCCCCTCCATCTACGGACTGCCGAAAATCCATAAACCCGATATACCACTGAGACCTATAACATCATCGATGAATGTTCCTTGCTACGAGTTATCAAAATACATAGGTAGAATTTTGCAATGCGTTACTCGGAACTCAACCTACACGGTAAAAAATTCCTTTGAATTTATTAAAAAAGCAAAAAGTGTAATATTGGATCAACAAGACGTTTTAGTTTCGTTTGATGCAGTATCACTTTTCACGAACATTCCTACTCAGGTCGTCGTCAAAATTGTAAAAAAGAAGTGGAGTACCATAAGTGAAAACACGAACTTGAGCTTAACCAAATTTCTCGAACTTTTGGATTTCTGTTTAAAAGAAAACAACTTTCTTCAGTATAAAAATAATTTATACAAACAAATCTATGGAGTTCCAATGGGTAATCCACTTTCACCCACAATTGCAGATCTTGTTCTCGACTTTCTGTTGGAAGATTGCTTTACGTCAATAAACCCACCTAAGTTGATAGTAAAGTATGTCGACGATATTTTCGCGGTAATTGATCACCGTGAAGTTGACAATGTGCTGTTGAGTCTTAACAATTTTAACGAGAAGATCCAATTCACGGTGGAAAAAGAAAAAAAAAAAAAAAAAAAAAAAACAATGCAATTGCATTTTTAGACGTTAAAATTCGCCGTGAAAATTACCGACTCACATTTGATTGGTACCAAAAAGAAACAGCTTCTGGAAGAATTATCAACTTCCGGTCGAACCAACCAAAACACATTATAATTAACACGGCTTTCAACCTAATCAACAAAGTTTTCATGATAAGTGACGAGAAATTCCACCCCGCAAACAAAATAAAGGTCACAAACATTCTTGTTGATAATGGATTCCCGTGGAAAATTATCCGAGATTTACTTCAAAGACAAGAAAACTCCACGCAATCAGACAAGTTAGAAAAGAAAGCCGGTTTCTTCAAGAGTATGGTTTATGTACCAAAACTAACAGATAGCTTCAAAAAAACAGTAGCCAACAAGGCTAAAGACGTCAATCTGGCATACAAGTCGAACCAAACACTCCACTCGTTGTTCACAAAACTAACAACGACTGTTGAAAAAGACCGACGGACAGATGTTGTCTACAAGGTTAACTGTTTGGGCAACGAAGAAGAAAGCTGTGATCTCTGCTATATTGGCACAACGAAACAACTACTAAAACAACGAATTTCTAACCACAAGTCTGATTTAAAATCAAAAAGCTCCCAAAAAACTGCTCTTGCTTGTCATAGTATTGAAAAAAACCATATTCCAGATTTCAAAAACACAAAAATCCTCCAAACTGAGAAGAATACATCGAAACGATATACTCTGGAAACGTTGCACATCCTTAACAACAAAAATAATATGAACCGTATACAAGATACACAGAACATATCATCAGTGTACTGTTCTTTAGTCTCTTCATAAATAAAATGTAATATTCTGTCCGGTAAAAATAACTTTTTAAAATAGTTACAGACAAAACTTCTAACAAAGAAGTGCTCATATAGAGCTTACACATTTTTGCTGTTAAGTCTTTCTTTCATTTTTTTTTAAATTTTCATTTTCAATGTTTTATGTTAAAAAATAATGTAATTTAATCCCATCAAATCCTGCAATGATTGTAAGTTTTATTACAACTTTTGTCAAATTGTAATTATGTTCATCTCTGTTTTTTTTTGTTTCATTGTCATGTTTAATAAAAAAGCGCCCCTGAAGAAGACTGAAATCTCAGTCGAAACGTTGGGAAAACTAATGAACTTGTTTCATTAAATAACTATTGAGACCTTAAAGCCGAAGAAGAGATCTTCAAAATCCTTCAATGATTAAAGATACTATAAGGCAAGTTATGGATTCATAAAAAAAAATTTTTTTTTAGATAACAATCAAACATAACATTACGATGATAGCGAAGACGAAAAAAGATGGTCAAAAAATTCTGTCCGTCTGTCTGTCTGTCTGTATGTACGAGTATATACACCTACAGCCCAAATGGGTGGGCCGAATTGCTTCAAACTTGGTATATATAGAGTTTTTAAGGCATTGTACAGAGGGGAAATGGAAATTTATTTAGCTAAAAAAATAACGGTACCTGCTTAATAGACGTTACGCTAAATTTTTCTAGAAAACATATGGCTGAAAAAAATTTAAAAAAAGTCCAAAAACAGTACTTTCAATTGGACGGTTTTTTGCTTTCGACTATCTCGAAAACGGCTCAACCGATACTTTCGGAATTTCACACATATATAGGTGCAAGTAGCTCAATTTATACTGCATACCAATATTTTTTTTAAAATAGTTCTCTGTATTTAAAAAAAATTAAATTAAAAAAAAATTAATACTTTAAAAACTGCTCATTAAACTTTTTTTTAAATTATAAATATGTTAATGTATTTGCTGAATACCTATGAACTTGCGGTTTGGATTTTTTTTTTTTTGAAAAATATTTTCACAAATTTTTTCCAAAAAACTTTTTTCTCAAATCCGCTCCTCATAAATTCAAATTTTTCCAAAACCACTGTCACATATTAGAGCAAGTTCATGCGACCCAGTAGTGCATTTTATTTAATATACCTATATTATGTAGCCACTTAGCAATTATTGAACAAGTTCAAGAGCAAGTTCGTGCGACCTTCGCAAGACCTTCTGACAACTGTCAGAATTTATATTGTGAAATAATGTTTTACATTTTTTCGCAAGCTAAATTTTGTGGAGACTTTTTTCTGGAATTTAGCTTGAAACCCAAGCTAAAATTTATCTTGGGTGGAAATTTGTATGGAAGATAAATTTTAGCGCGATCCGAGTACTAGGCTTAACGTCCATTTTTTCAAAAAAAAAAACAAAGCTCAAAACCGAAAAAAAAAACAAATAAAAAAAATGATTCCCAAAAAAAAATCTAAATTCTGATTAAAATATTTTCAAAAATAATAAAAAGGAATAATAAAGTTAAAAATAAAAAATAAAAACAAAACAATTGAAAATGTGTACTAAAAAAAATTACCGCCAAAAGAAAATTGTAAAAATGTTTTCCCTCAAAATTAGAGGGTAAATAAAACGTCAAAAAAAAAATCAAAGCTATTAGTGAGAGTGAAACGGCACTTCAATTCTCAACTCAAAATCGACGAATAAACAAACTACTTTCGATATTCTTTTTTGTTTAAATACATTTTTATACAAAAAGGAAATATCGAAACAATAAAATAACTAGCTGCAAAAAAAAATTCGAAAAGAAAAAGAAAAAAAAACTCACAATTTGTTAGCCTTGAACTTTTGAAAACGTTCCCAACTCTTTTTTTAAACTTCCACTCGGAAAAACTTTCTATCAAGCTCAGAAAAAAGAAATGCAGTCACTGGATTTCGATTTGTAGCTAGAAAATGAGAAGAAAAAAACACCAAGTTATATATTTTTAATGAATGCAATATATTAAAGACACTTCAATAAACCACTTTCACCAACACACGACAAGACAGAATTCCAAAAACCAAAGACCTCCGATGAATTTTCAAAACAAGCACCACGGATTAGAGCGCCCATCGCTAGGAATTTGTTTTAAGAAACAAAATCAAACCGAAACACACCGATCGCGAATTTATTTTTATTATCCGAATCCAAAAACAAAACGCGAATTTATTTAATTAAAGAAATAAAATGCACGACTGGGTCGCACGAACTTGCTCTTATGATAAGCAATTGCTTATTGTGGCTGAATATATGGCTATTAAAAAAATTTAAATAATTTCGAAAATTCTTTGATTTTTTAAATTAGTTTAAGAGTTTTCTCGGAAAAAATAAGTATGCAATAAAATTTCAAAGCTATACGTTAATCTAGGAAAAAAAAAATATTGAAAATCGTTCGACCAGTTTTTTTTTAAAAAAAGGTTATTTTTGAAAAACTTTTCCAACAAATATTTTGAAATTTTTTTGAGTATGTAAATATATGGCAATCTGTAGTTTACATTTGAAAAAATAATTTTAAAGAAATCAATATACCCGTTTTCAACATACAGTCGAACTTCGATAACTCGAATGTCTCGATAACTCGAAGATATTATTTGGCGTCAACTTCGATAAGTGTGTGTGTTTTACTTGATAACTCGAAGTCTTGATAACTCGAATTATTTTTTTTGGAAATTGATGGTTCGAGTTATAGAAGTTCGACTGTATTTCGAAAATCAAAATTTTTGTTGAAAAAATTATAAAAAATCAAAAAAAAAAAGTTTTCGAAAATTTTAAAATGCCATATTATTAATATTATGAATGACTTCCTGTGACCCAAATTTTATTGAAATCGGTTGTTTAATTAACGAGAAAATTTGACTTGAAAATACTGGTTCTATGAGAGGTACCGTTATTAGACAAATTTTGAAAAATCTTTTCTAACGAAAAGATAGACTGTCTTGTAAAAATAGCATTCTGAAAGTTTTATCGAAATCGTTAGAGCCGTTTTCGAGAAAATCAATTTTTTTCTTCATGATTGTATGGCAGGTGCCGTTGTTTTTGGGCCTAGAGCAAAAATAAATAAAATGCACGACTGGGTCGCACGAACTTGCTCTAATGAGTGACAGTGGTTTAGGGGCTTGAGATTTTGATAAAAATAAAATTATCAAAATTCTAAAAGAAATACTTAAACTAATTTGAGCTGAAAAAAAAGTACGCCATTTTATTTCTTGGGTTAATTTGAATTTATGAGAATAAATTTATAAAAATCTGTGGAGCGGTTTTTGAAAAAAAAGTTTTTTTTGAAAAACTTTTTGAAAAAAAATTTAAAAAAAATTCAAAAACGCCAGCTTACAGGTATTCAGCAAATAAATTTATTTAAATTTTTTAGAAAAAAATTTAATAAGCACTTTTCGAAATATTAATTTTTTAATTTTTTCTTAAATGCTTTTAAAAATACAAAAAAATATTTTTCGAAAATATTGGTATGCAATACACATTGAGCTACCTATAGCTATATGTGGGTGAAATTTCGAAAGAATCGGATGAGTCGTTTTCGAGTTAGTCGAAAGCAAAAAAAACGGTCCTATGGAAAGTACCGTTCTTAGCCATTTTTCAAAACTTATTTTTCAGCCATATGATTGGTCGTACCTAAAAAGCAACACTGATCTTTTTAAATGGAAATCGTTTGAGCCGTTTTAGAGAAAAATAACCTTTAACGTAACGGTTGTATGGCAGGTACCGTTATTTTTTGAGCTAAAAAAAATTTCAATTTCCCGATTGTACAATACCTAAAAAAGTCTATATACCAAGTTTGAAGTAATTCGGCCCACCCGTTTGGGCTGTAGGTCTCTATACATACAGACAGACAGACAGACAGACATACAGACGGACAGAATTTTTAGACCATCTTTTTTCATCTTCGCTATCATCGTAATGTCATGTTTGATTGTTATCTCAAAATTTTTTTTTTCGACGAATGCATAACTTGCCTTATAGTACCTATACCAAGTAAAAATTTGTTCCGAGGGACGGCCTAATAAATCCTAGATACCAAATTTGAAGCAAATCGGCCCATCCGTTCAGGTTCTAGAGGCGCGAACAGACATACAGACAGACAGACAGACGGACGGAATTTCCAGACCCACTTTTTGACTTCTCCATCATCCTAATGTCATGTGTGATTGTTATCTCAAAAAATTTTTTTTTGCATGAATCCATAACTTGCTTATAGTACCTATAATCAAGTAAAAATAACAAAGGAATGCACAACGACGATGTGCAACACGACTTGCAAAATTTCAATATAACGCGAAACGTCAAACGCCGCGCCGCGCCGGTGTGTTTGGTAACGAGAGAACAATAAAAATAAAATGCACGATTGGGTAGAACGTGTGGGTGCAATAGTACGATGAAAACAAAGTTTTCGAGCAATATGAAGAACTCCTGTTTGAAAAATTTGTGGAAAACTAAAAAATTTTGGTTAAAACTGGAAAACCCGAGCGGGAGCTTACGTTAAGAAACCTTTGAATTTTTAAAATTTAGATGTCATCTTTTGGGTGCTATAAATGATATAAATGTCCGATTATGGCCAAATTAATAAAATTGTTAAAACAAATTTCCGTTATTATCATTTGTAGCCAAAAACATAAATGCAGTTTTCTTCAAAACATTCTATGTATATTCAATACAAAGTTTAATAAAAATCGGTAGAGCCTTTTTTGAGTAAATTAGAAAATACTAAAAAAATTGGCAAAAACCTAGTGGCTCTTTGTATGGGAGTCACCATTTAAATAAGATAAACTGGAAAAAATGCGATGCCATCTGATAGAGAGTTGTAAGGAACTATACCAAACAAAGTTTGTTTGAATTCGATACAACCGTTGACAACTTATGGCAATTTGAAAAAATTACGTCAAGACCAGATTTCCGTAATTTGCATTTTTAGCCAAAAACTAAAAACGCAGTTCTCTTAAGAACACTAAAGGAATATTACACACAAAGTTTAAACAAAATCGTTAGAGCCATTTTTGAGCAAATTAGAAAAAACCAAAAAAAAAGTTGGCTAAAACTGAACGGCTTGTTGTATGGGAGCCACCATTTAGAAAGGCTTTACTGAAAAAATTGCAAGGCCATCCTATAGAACGCTATAAAAAACGATGCCAAACGAAGTTTGAGTCAGTTCTAATAAGCCGTTGCGAACTTATAGCCATTTTAAAACCGTTTAAACCTGATTTTCGTTACGACCATTTGAGCCAAAAACGAAAAACGCAGTTTTGTTAGAAATGCTTAAAGTTAGCTAAATTTTGAGTTTAATCAAAATCGTAAGAGCCGATTTCGAGAAAATCCGAAATGAAAAAAACCGTTACATGAAAGGTGCCAGTTTGAGCCGGGCTAAGACGAAATAAAAAAAAACCTCGACAACCGTTTTTCTTCAAACTGCTATGTATGAAGTTTGAAGAAAATCCGTCAAGCCGCTTAGGCTGTAGAATGACGTGAAAAAGCGCACATCCGCACATCCGCACAGACAGACCGACGGACGGTATGGCGAAAACCACTTTTTTGGGCTTCTCTATCATCGAAAATCATGTTTGATTAAAACCTCGATTTTTTTTTCTGCACGAAACCAATACTTGCCCTATAGAGCAAGTAAAAATTGTCTCTCGGATGTGAGACAAGAGAACCGAGGTAGAATTAAACACGTCGATCTGTTTGATGTTGGAAACCGAAGTTTTTCAAAAAGATATGCTGGTTGACGTGTTCTTATAATGTTAAAAAGTAGTTTCAACGTACGATATTGCATGAAGTTTTCAAAAGACATTTTGAGGAGATTTTCTGACAGGTGCGAGACGTGATCATATTTACGTAGTCCATATATATATCGAATGCTGGTGTTAAAAGCTACTTTTAATTCAGTCTTACTAGCGAAGTCACAATTATGAAATATTTCACATCCATAAGTTTGGTTTGGGATGAGCAGAGTTTTGACAAGAACTATTCTAGTATTGAGTGGGGTGAATCTCTGGACAGTCCATTGAATTCTTAGAATACCTTAAGTTTTCCCTACTATTGAATTAATGTGATTATTCCATGTGAGAGTTCTATTAAACACCATGTCCAGATTTTTCGCAGTATTTGCAAATTGTAAGGGGACCCTGTTTAGCATAATACTTGGGAAGCCAGATGTATCGAGTAATTTTTTAGATATAACTAAACACTTGCACTTGCTTGGGTTCAGAGCCATGCTATTACTTGATGCCCAGTCAAAAATGCGATCAAGGTCATCGTTAATTGAAGAGACACAATTTTCGATCAGTCGCAGGGAGCAACTTTTATAAATCTGTATATCGTCAGCATAGAAATGCTTTGATGATTCAAGGATTATTGATGATATTTCGTTGATATACAGCGAGAAAAGAAGTGGAGCAAGAATTGACCCCTGGGGAACACCTCGAATTATTGGCAGAAAATCAGAGAGTTGAGTTGCCAAACTTACTGCTTGCTGTCTGTTACTTAGATACGATGAAATCAATTTAACAGCTTCAGCAGAAACGTTAAATCTATTGCGCAGTTTATTAAAGAGCAAAGAGTGGTTAACCATATCGAACGCTTTTAAAAATCTAAGAGAACGAGAAATGTCACGCAGTCGTCGTCAAGTTTAGTCCTTATATCTTCAATAACATTCAGGAGAGCAGTTGTGCAACTATGTTTCGGTCGAAACCCAGATTGGATACTTACTAAGAAATCATTATTTGTAATAAATTTATTAAGTTGTTTCTGCATTAAGCGTTCACATACTTTTGATAAAAAAGGCAAAATTGAAATCGGCCGAAAGTCATCACATAACGAGTTTTTGGGAATTGGTATGATTTTCGCCAGTTTCCATAGTTGCGGAAATGTTCCAATCGTAAGTACAGTATTAAAAGCGTGAGTCAGGAAGGGTAGTAAAAATGGCAAAATTGCTTTTAGAAAAACGGGATTGACTTCATCGACTCCGACCGCATTCGATTTTATAGAAAGAATGCCTTCTAGAACATCAATAGAGCTAACTCTTGAGAAAATAAAGAGAGAAGTAGAAGAAGCTACGGGTGGATCATGTAAACTGTCATAATATTCTCTCAAAGGTGCAGTAATAAGAGGACACAAGAATTTTCGATTCAGTTCATTTCCATCGATATTGCTTTGTAAAATAGATCTTTGCTTCCCAATACCCAATTCCCGAAGGTTTTTCCACATTTTACGACCATCACAGTTTACATTTAGGCAATTAGCATAAAATTCAATTTTTGCAGCTCTTATTCTTTCGACTACTTTGTTTCGCAAGGTTTTGTACGCTATATGAAATTCATCCACTCGAGTGCGTATCCAACGTCGATTCGATAGGCTATATCACGTTGGTTTATAAGTTCATGAATGTCGTTGGTGAACCATGGTTTAGTTGTGGACTTTATTTTCTTTGTCTTGATTTTAACATAAAGATTGAAGAGATAATTAATGTTTTCAGTTAAAAACATAACTTGTTCCTCGGGTGATGTCATATAGTAGATGTTTGACCATGGTAAATTGTTTATATGTTGTTCAAGTGATGACCAATTAATATTTTTGAATTCTCTATATTGAATCGTTGAGTTTTCCTGGCGATTTTCGGTTTTAAAATCAAAAGTTAAAAATATAATGTCATGATGTGAAAAAACAGGAGCAGCAAGTTGATCATAAAATAAGACCAGGTCATTATTACTAACAAAGAACAGGTACAACAGGGTAGTAGACGTTTTTGTATAATGTGTTGGCACTAAAAAATTTACTGAATTCAAATCAAAAGAGCTCATGATATCAGTTAAAGTTTTGTCAATTAAAATGTTACTATTGAAATCACCACATATAATAACATTCAATGAGCTCACAGTAATTTGCTCAATAAGATCAATTAGAGGTTCCAATTCAACATATCTGTTCGGCCTATAGATAGCTCCCAGCAAAAGATTGCTTTCACAACCTGTTATTTCTAAGAAAAAGTATTCGTAAAGAAGTAGGTTCGGTTATTTTTGAATACCTTGGCAACAAAAAGTCATAGAGCCATACAATTTTCAGTGTTGGATTAAGAATTAATGGGAGCATTGAATTTTGAGAACAAAAATAACACTTAAATACATTAATTTTGAAAAAAATTAGTTTTAAAATTATTTTATTTAATTTTTTTTTAAATTTCGAGTTTGAAAATTAATATTTTGAAAACGGTTTAATAGAATAACTTCATTTAAAATTACAATAAAATAATAAGTTTTTGGCTTTACAAAAAAGAACAGCATGACATTGTAGGAATTACCGTTATTTTTTAATATTTTTTTTTCAAATTTAAGTCATGTTCTTAGAAAATTGCCCCTCCCGACTAAGCGGAGGGGAATAGACCCCCCCTAGTATGATTGTTTTCTTGTCTCAGCCCAACCTACACGCTTTAGCTTTTTGGCACAAAATTCGTGAATCACCCTGTATAACTAAAAAACTTTGGAGAGGGCAGCAGAAGTTTCGTTGTTCCCTACTCACTTTTAATCCTGCTTTACTCAAACTTTTTATCACCTAATTCAGAATTTCAAGATGTTTCCCTAAAGTTTCTAAAATGATGATGATGTCGTCTAAATAGACGAAGACGAACGGCTCCAGGTCGGTACCCAAAACTATGTCGATAAACCTCTGCAAAGTCGCCGGTGAGTTATGTAGAACGAAAGGCATTCTCCTTAACTGAAAAAGAGCTCTCCCAGATACCGTAAGGGTAGTAAAGGGCTTAGATTCTTCCTCCATAGCTATCTGCCAATACGCTGACTTGATATCTAACGAAGAAAAGAATTTAGCCTATCTTAAACTGAATTAATATATGGAAGTGGATAAACATACCTATCAGAATTCTTAATAAGCTTCCTATTTAATTAAAAGTATTGAAACCGACCAAGCACTTGTCGATCTCTCAATAACTCCTACCTCTAGCATCTCATTCAATTCCCTATCAATATGTTCCTGCATTGTCGGGGAAATCAGAAAATACCGTTGTTTTATTGGTTCCGCTGAGGTCCTAACCTTGTGCTTAAGTAACGTTGTATACCCTAAGCCATCAGGCATTTTCATAAAAGTTTCTCCTATAAAATCTTCTAATGTTTTAATTTCCCTAACACTCAACTCAGATCGTTCTGTAATCGAACATATCGAAACAGGACTGTCCTGTTCCAAAAAAGTCCACATACGTGGTCTTAAATCCGGTATGATACCCAACAGTGCCCAAAAATCTGCGCCGTGTATCACTGTATGTGGCAGAAAAGGGATGAGCAAACAGTCAACAAATACTGCCTTATCCTCAACTATAACTGGAAGAGAGATTTCTCCTAAAACTTCAACCCTTGTCCAATCTGCCACACAAACGCAGTGAACAAAGTCTTTTTTAAAGAAAGCCCTAAATTTCCTATCATTAACCAGGCACCCCTACCTATTATGGTTCTAGAAGATCCCGAATTTAATAAACCCAAAAATTTAGAACCAAAAATACTAACACTTAAAAATGGTCTCCTATCTTTCCCGTTTTCCTCCAGAGTAAACCCTAAATGGATTGAATCCGCCGACTGGTTACCAGAAGGCAACCTTGTCAACGTCTTCGGACCTCCCGCCCTGCTGGCGCAGGGGTTCGTTGACTGTTTCCCAAACACTTACGACAATTTTGTCGGTAGATGCCTGCAGCGCCACAACTAAAACAACGCCTAGGAGCAGAACGCCTATTTGCATAATGGCCTGATCCACTGCAATTAAAACACCTTACACTAGACGAAGGTCGGGGTTGGGTTGAAATTTGGGCCTGATGAGAAGTTGGGTTGTTGTCCGAAACAACCAAAACTTCCGAAGAATCCAAACCTATGTATGCTAGATCCGGCTTTAGCAAAGTCCTATTATTCCTAACATTAGATGGTGGAACATACGCTTCCACATTCCACATCACCCGCTTCTAAATTCCAACTTAAAGGAAAAAAATCCGAAACGCAACTTGATTTAGACAAACCAAGCTGAGTTTGGTAGAAAAGTGTCAAGTGCTTTTGAATAATTGACCGTTTGAGATTTGATCGGTTAACCTACCAAACAAACTGCATTGTCGCCACATAGACTCCGATGGATTAATCTTTGACTTGTGTAC
>OU696696.1:186586091-186744841 GCA_916050605.2 Platycheirus albimanus
ACTCCATTGATACATACAGGCCCGAATATCACCCGAAGAATCTTTCTCTCAAAGCACCCCAGCCTGTATTCATCCGATTGTGTCAGTGTCCACGCTTCTGCCCCATACAGCAGGACTGGGATGATAAGGGTCTTGTATAGTGTCTCCTTGGTCCTTTGAGAGAGGGCTTTACTACTAAGATGCCTTCTTAGCCCGAAGAAACAGCGATTGGCAAGAGTGATTCTTCGACTGATCTCTTCACTGATGTTGTTCTGAGAGGTTATAGTGGAACCCAAATAGACAAAGTCCTTGACAACCTCAAAGTTATATCTGTCCATTGTGACGTTTTGTCCGAGCCTACGGTGATGATCTACTTCACCCGAGGACAGCATATACTTTGTTTTATCTTCATTTACAGCCAGACCCATTCGAGCCGCTTCCACTTCAATACTTGCGAATGCTCCACTGACAGCGCGCTTCGTTCTTCCAATAATGTCAATATCATCAGCATAGCCAAGTAATTGAACGGATCTAAAAAAAATCGTACCGCTGGTGTTGACATGCGAGTTGCGTACGATTGCCTCAAGAATGATGTTGAAGAGGTAACATGACAGCGCGTCACCCTGTCGTAAGCCTTTCTCGACATTAAATGAGTCGGTGGTGTTCTTACCAACCTTGACGGAGCAGCGCGAGTTCTCCATAGTCATCCTGCACAATCGAACGAGTTTGGCAGGGATGCCAAGAAGTGACATGGCTCTGTATAGCTCGTTCCTGTTTACGCTGTCATAGGCGACTTTAAAATCGATAAAGAGGTGGTGAGTATCGATCTGGAATTCCTGGGTCTTTTCCAAAATCTGCCGAAGTGTGAAAATTTGGTCAACGGTTGACTTACCGGGCCTGAAACCACACTGATAGGGGCCAATCAGTTCACGTGCGAAAGGGTTCAGACGTTCACACAGAATGGCCGACAAGATTTTATAGGCGACATTTAGGAGACTTATACCTCTGTAGTTGGCGCAGCTTAGAGTATCTCCTTTCTTGTGGATAGGGCACACAATGCTGAGGTTCCATTCGTCAGGCATACTTTCATCCGACCAGATTGTACAGATGAGTTGGTGTATGCTCCTTACCAAGTCATCTCCCGCTGCTTTGAAGAGTTCAGCCGTAAGGCCATCAGCTCCAGCAGCCTTGTTGGACTTTAGTTTAGATATTGCTATCCGAACTTCTTCTTGGTCGGGAGGACGGAAATTTTGTTCTTCATCATCCAAATCAAATGGATCATTCTGCCTGACAGCGATTAGTTGGTTGTCTTCGCCGTTTAACAGTCTGCAGAAGTGTTCTTTCCAAATTCTCAGCACTGACTGTGTATCTACAACGACATTCCCACCCTCGTTTTTACATGCTTCCGCTCGGGCTTTGTAACCCTTGGACGAATGCTTTACCCTTTGGTAGAACTTTCGAACATTGCTTCTGCCGTAGCACCCCTCAATAGATTCAACCATTCGTTTTTCCAGTTCTCTTTTTTTTCTTCTGAAAAGCCGATGTTCCTCTTTCCTCTTTTGCTGGTAAACCACACGGGGAGCGCTCTTGGCAGCTCTAGTTCTGGCATTCAGAACTGCATGATAGGCTTCGTCTTTGGCCAAGTGTGCGAGCCTGCACTCATCATCAAACCATGAGTTTCGTTGTGGTCGCCTAATGAAACCCAAAACATCCGTTGCAGCGGTTTTGATGGCCATTTTGCAATGTTGCCACTAGGCCTCTGGGTTTGGCGCAGGCGCCGGGCTTGTCAAGAGATAAGAGGAGACATGATTGGCAAAGGTTGTAGCGGTCTCTTGCGATTGTAACTTAGCAACATCAAACTTTCTCACAGTGGATGTTCGGTTCTGCGGTCTGGTGGAGATCCGCATTCGCACTTTAGCTACAACAAGGTAGTGGTCCGAGTCTATGTTGGCCCCTCGGAAAGTGCGGACATCCATGACACTAGACGCATGTCTGCTATCAATCGCAATGTGGTCAATTTGGTTGACGGTATTTTGATCAGGAGACCGCCAGGTCCCCTTGTGTATATTGAGGTGTGGGAAGTATGTGCTAGCTAAGATGACACTTCGCCCCGCAGCAAAGTCGATTAGCCTGTGTCCGTTACCGGAAGTGTTGTCGTGCAGGCTATGCTTTCCGACTGTCGAGCCAAAGTTACCCTCCTTTCCGATTTTGGCGTTGAAGTCACCAAGAATAAACTTAGTGTCGTACTTCGGGCATTCATCATACGTCTTCTCGAGAAGATCGTAGAATTCTTCTTTGGTCGTGTCATCTTTTTCCTCCGTGGGGGCGTGGACGCAGATCAGCGAGATGTTGCTGAATTTGGATTTAATGCGGATTGTGACAATGCGTTCGCTTATGCCACGAAACCCCAAGACTTCTTGTTTAAGCCTTCCTCTTATCACAAATCCGCATCCAAATAGCCGCTGTTTTCTTGTCCTGTAGCACTTGCCGTAGTAGATGTCACAGTTTTTCATCCTCCTTGTGCCTTCACCATCCCATCGCACTTCTTGGATGGCTGTGATGTCGGCTTTGACACCATCTAGGGCCTCCACTAATTGTTCGGCAGCACGTGGCCTGTTAAGGGTCCGGACATTCCACGTGCAGAACCGAAATTCGTTGTCCGTTGTATTGCCAAGATAAATCTGAAAAAGGTGGTCTTCCAAGTGTTTAATGAAACAAAGGGATTAAATTCCGATTTGGAAGTTTTATGTTTTATTCAAAGTTCGTTTTGGTTAGTCTGGGAAACCTTGGCTTAAGGCCTGGACTAAAACCAGAGTCTTTTCGTTTAAAAGAAAAAGAAAAATAACGACAATGGTATTTTGAGGTTAGCAGAAGGCTTATTGTCGAAATTAGAAAAAGGTATTGAAAAAAAAAAATTAAAAGGAAAACAATGTTTTGAGTCACGATGACGCAAAATAAGATCACAATGGTAATGGAAGTTTTAAGAGAAAAAGGTCACGAGTCTCACTATCTTGGGAGAAGCCTAACAACAGCGAAGGTCTACTCGAATACAAAATTTGTTTGCCCCACACAGGGTCACAAACAAAACAAATTAAAACAAATTAAACAAATAATACACGAGCTTAAATTTTTTGGTCACAACCAGACACAAAAATACTTAGCTTCTTGAAATTTTCCAACAAGACTATCCTTCTAAATTTTTCCAAAAATTCACTATACGATTTCCTCAATCGTTGTTTTTATTTTCCAAGTTTTCTTCAAAATTCCGCTTTCCACAATAGTTTTTCACTTCTCTTTTTCAAAACCCAAAAATTGTTCGTTCTTTTCTATATAAAATCCAAAATTGTATTGTCATTCAAAATGAAGGCTCGGAATGTACACTTTAAGACGAACATATGGCCATCGTCTTGAGATCTTTTGCGTAGTGCTGTTCTTGCCTCGGTCATACAGCAACATCCCGCCCATATAGGCTGAGAGGTGCGACCGAGAGCAGTGATACAACCATTGCAACCGATCCCATATGCGATCCTCATTTGATCATTGGACGTGTTCAGCCTTCTGCACTCAACTTTCTTATTTTAAAAGGCAAGTGAAAAACTACGAATTTACACGCAAAGTCCCCAGCCCAAACCGGCCCAAATTAATTGCTTTGAGAAAAATATTCTTGGTGGAAAGTATCCTAACCATTTTCCAACTAGAATGGTTGGATTTATAAACAAGAATAATCTTAATTCTGTAGACCATCGCGCAGTTAATATTACAAAGGAGGAAAGGTTAGGTTAGGTTAAAGTGGCTGTTGGCTGAAAAGACCAACACACTTAGTCCATAAGAGGACCGTTGCGATACCACGAGTTTGGGGTGTTTCCCCCTAGTAACTCAGAACCAGTTTGTGCTTCTAATGAATTTTAAAAGAGAGTTAGTGTCCACGTTAGACAGATCACTACTATCGTTGAAGAAGTATGCTCCCAGATGGAGTTTCCTTTTGTGAGCTAGTGCAGGGCATGTACAAAGAAGATGGGCAATTGTCTCTTCCTCCTCTTCGTCCATACAACTTCTGCAAAAGTCGTTTGCGAACACGCTAAGTCTTATGGCGTGTCTACCTATGAGGCAGTGGCCTGTAATGACACCTATAATGGAGCTAATGTGCCGTCTGCTCAGTGAGATCAAAGTCTTAGAGCGATTTGAATCTAGCTTTGGCCAAATCCGTTTTGTCGTTAGACATGTGTTGCCACTTGTCCACCTAAGATTAGTTCTATCCATAGCTTCTTGCCTTAGCAAAAGTTTACATGTAGCGATGGGAATACCCAGGTAACTGTGTTCAGTTAATATAGGTAATGTTGTTCCTTTTTTGGCAAGTTCGTCGGCCCTACAGTTCCCTGGAATATCTCTGTGCCCTGGCACCCAGCAGAGGTGAATGTTAAACTGTTCCGTCATCTCTCTTAGAGATGATCGACAGTCGAGAGCTGTTTTAGAGTTATAGGAGATGGAATCCAGGGACCTCAGCGCGGCTTGACTATCAGAGAAAATGATGATATCCTTAGAAGATATCACGTTTTCCTTAAGCCAAGATAAAACCTCCTTAATTGCCATTAGTTCCGCCTGGAACACGCTACAATGGTTTGGTAGACGGAAGGAGAGACTAAGATTTAGTCTATTAGAGTATACACCTCCCCCCACCCCATCATTTGTTTTCGACCCATCGGTAAAAAACTGAATTTGATCGTCGTCCTGGAAGGCATTTTCCTCCCAGAGTGATCTAGAGGGTATGCTTACCTGGAAGTTTTTATCAAAATGAAGTTGGGATGTGGAGTAGTCTATGTTACTTTGGGGGATACTGAAGGTGTTCAGTATGTTAGCATGGCCATAATTATTATTTTTCCATATAGAGATCGCCTTCAGGCGAATTGCTGAGCAAGCAGCGATTTGCTTGCTGAAAATATCTAGGGGTAGCAGGTTGAATAGTATTTCTAGCGCTGCAGAGGGAGTAGTGCGCAGCGCACCGCCTAGACACAGGCAGGCGGTACGTTGGACTTTACTGAGCTTAGCACTATTCGACGCTGTGTCTAGGGCAGGCCACCAGACGACCACCCCGTAAGTGAGAATCGGTCTTATCACCGATGTGTAGAGCCAATGCATAACATGGGGCTCTAAACCCCATTTATTGCCGATGGCTTTTTTGCAAGAGAAAAGGGCTACTGTGGCTTTCCTTACTCTTTCTTGTATATTGGGTTTCCAGCTTAATTTCTTGTCCAAAATAAGACCCAAGTATTTTGCTTCGTCAGAGAATATAAGACTTATACCATTAATAGATGGAGGGTCGACGTGTGAAATTTTATATTTCCTTGAAAAGAGGACAAGTTCAGTTTTGTGGGGGTTAACACCTAGTCCACAACGACTTGCCCAATTTGTGAGCTTATTGAGTGCAGATTGAAGAAGTTCACATAAAGTGTTGAGATGCTTTCCTGAAACGGCTATTGCAATGTCATCCGCATAGGCAATCACATTGAATCCCCCCTCTTCCAGTATTATTAACAGTTCATTTAATACTCAATTCCAAAGGAGTGGAGATAGGACACCACCTTGTGGCGTACCTCTACTAACAGATCGTCTTGCGGATGTTACACCCAGTTTTGAGTTGATCACCCTACTTATCAGCATTTGGTCGATCAGTTTACCAAGTGAGCCATCTACCTTCAGACCTGAGAGTGCATTAGCGATTGCAGATGTGTCGACGTTGTTAAAAGCGCCTTCTATATCGAGGAAAGCCACCATTGTGTATTCCTTGTGATGGAGGGAGTATTCGATAGTGCGGACAAGTGAATGTAGCGCAGTTTCTACCGATTTCCCTTTGCAGTAAGCATGTTGAGACATCGACAAAAGTTTAGTATCAATGTTATTGCGTAAATATATATCAATCAGGCGTTCTAAGGTTTTCAGAAGGAATGATGATAGGCTTATGGGTCTTAGATCTTTAGGGTTGGTTTGGGAGCTTTATCCCGCTTTTGGTATGAACACTACTTTAACTTCTCTCCATGACCGGGGAATGTGAGCCAGTTCCAAACAGCTTCTCATAATATTTTCCAACACAGGCAGAATAATATCTGAAGACTTCTGTAGTTCAGCGGGTATTATGCCATCTGGCCCAGCAGACTTGTAAGGCTCAAAGCTGTTCAGTGACCAAAGCAGTTTGTCCCTGTTGATCAGACCTTCAGGGATATTTTGAATATTTGACCTATTAGAGTGAATATTACTGATATCAGAGGAACTACCAGGAAAGTGGGTATCTAGTAGTAAATTGAGCGATTCCTCACTTGATGTCGTCCAGGAGCCATCAGGTTTTTTCATAAAACTTGGTACTACTGGGTTTGTTGAGAGAACTTTCCTAAGCCTTGATGCTTCAGAGACATTTTCGATTTTACCAAAAAAATTTCTCCAAGACATTCTTTTAGATTTCCTTAGTTCTTTTTTGTATTTTTGAAGGGACTTCTTGTATGATTCCCAGTCCGATTCATTTCTTGAGCTTTTGGCTTTGTTAAACAGTTTACGACTGTTTCTCCTAAGCGGTTCTAGTTCTGTATTCCACCAGTAAGGCTTCTTCTTGCCTCTTGGTGTTATGAGAGGACAAGAGGTTGGCAGAGCATTGTTGAGGGCCAATGTAAGATCATCAACCTTCTAGTCAAGCTCCTGGGTATTACATGGGGGTATTGAGAGATTACAATCTATCAGGTTTTTGAGTGTATCTCTGTACTTTAGCCAGTTAGTTTTCCTGTGATTTCTGAAAGCCACCTGGCAAGGGGGATCATCTTCTAATTTGAATTGAAGATGAGGGTGTCACCAGACCATTCGTTCTCTGATCACCGTTAGATCAGAGAACGAATGGTCTGGTGACACCCTCCAATCCTTGATACTTGAATAGATGAAATCGGAGACAAGAGTAATATCAAGTACCTCTCGTCTGGTTTTAGTAACAAACGTAGGTTCGTTGCCTATATTGCTTACAATAAGGTTAGTGCTTAAGATGAAATCAAAAAGTAACTCACCTCTACTGTTTATATCGGAACTGCCCCACACTGTATGATGGGCGTTGACATCACTACCGATGATGAGAGCAGTGTTTGTTGCTTCAGCTTCCTTGACCAGCCTATCTAGGTTATCACCCGGTATAGGTAGGTCGTGGGCAAGATATGCCGATGCCAGCCAGTAATGGTCTTTAGCCGTCTCTAGCCTTACGACAGTCATATCTTGGTTGCTGAAATTAGGGAGTAAAAATACTTTAATGCTACTTTTCACCATAATGCATGACCTCAAGTTACCTATGTCTGATGCATACAGTGTGTATCCTGGAGTCCTGAGTCCACGGACCTGGTTGTTGTGTATCCATGGTTCCTGGATCAGGACTATGTCCTCCCCAGTGTTAGTCAGCCGAAGGAGGAGTGAGGCCGAAGCCTTTTTGGAGTGCTGGAGGTTAATCTGAACTAACTGCAGCATTGTTGCTACAATCAGGCAGAGAAGCCTCCACCACTGTGTTGTTCAGGTCCTCGTCTGAAGATAAACCGAGAAGTTCGTCCTCATTCAGAGAGCCTTTTAGGGAGTCGTACGTCTCTACTATCAACTGAATGTTGGGAGGTAGGTATATCAAATAAGATTTGCTGAAATTTTTAAACCGAAGTACGGGAGCGTACTTATGTATGTATGGGCACCAGGATACTTTAATGGTATGTATTGCCAAGATAAATCTGAAAAAGATGGTCTTCCAAGTGTTTAATGAAACAAAGGGATTAAATTCCGATTTGGAAGTTTTATGTTTTATTCAAAGTTCGTTTTGGTTAGTCTGGGAAACCTTGGCTTAAGGCCTGGACTAAAACCAGAGTCTCTTCGTTTAAAAGAAAAAGAAAAATAACGACAATGGTATTTTGAGGTTAGCAGAAGGCTAATTGTCGAAATTAGAAAAAGGTATTGAAAAAAAAAATTAAAAGGAAAACAATGTTTTGAGTCACGATGACGCAAAATAAGAGCACAATGGTAATGGAAGTTTTAAGAGAAAAAGGTCACGAGTCTCACTATCTTGGGAGAAGCCTAACAACAGCGAAGGTCTACTCGAATACAAAATTTGTTTGCCCCACACAGGGTCACAAACAAAACAAATTAAAACAAATTAAACAAATAATACACGAGCTTAAATTTTTTGGTCACAACCAGACACAAAAATACTTAGCTTCTTGAAATTTTCCAACAAGACTATCCTTCTAAATTTTTCCAAAAATTCACTATACGATTTCCTCAATCGTCGTTTTTATTTTCCAAGTTTTCTTCAAAATTCCGCTTTCCACAATAGTTTTTCACTTCTCTTTTTCAAAACCCAAAAATTGTTCGTTCTTTTCTAAATAAAATCCAAAATTGAATTGTCATTCAAAATGAAGGCTCGGAATGTCCACTTTAAGACGAACATATGGCCATCCTCTTGAGATCTTTTGCGTAGTGCTGTTCTTGCCTCGGTCATACAGCAACATCCCGCCCATATAGGCTGAGAGGTGCGACCGAGAGCAGTGATACAACCATTGCAACCGATCCCATATGCGATCCTCATTTGATCATTGGACGTGTTCAGCCTTCTGCACTCAACTTTCTTATTTTAAAAGGCAAGTGAAAAACTACGAAATTACACGCAAAGTCCCCAGCCCAAACCGGCCCAAATTAATTGCTTTGAGAAGAATATTCTTGGTGGAAAGTATCCTTACCATTTTTCAACTAGAATGATTGGATTTATAAACAAGAATAATCTTAATTCTGTAGACCATCGCGCAGTTAATATTACAAAGAAGGAAAACACATCCTGTGATCTTTCTTTGAAGTAAGACACTTTACGGTGGACACTCGGCCATTCTAAATTTATGATGGCGTGATTATAGTTCACACTTTGTCGGACATGCCTCATCTTCAAGTCTTCTTCCTCTTGTGTAATGGTGTGGACACCCTGTCACACATTTTTGGTGGAACCTATAGATTACTAACTTTTACAAAAGAGCAGTCCTCTAGGTTTCTGCTGCATTCTTTAAAACATTTTGGAGCCGCAACAGGAAGGGAATGTGGAACAAAAGTTATTAATGGGAAAAATTGTCGGTGAAACTTGTCGTGGTAAGATTTACCGCAACAAACTTTTGAGATTCGTGACAAAATGCACTAAAAACGCATTTCTGTCAAATTACTTTAACGAATTTATACCAACCTACACATAAACCTTTGTAGACATCGTCAGAAGATCCTACCATAAGATTTCTTATTAATTTTACATACCTAATGCGTTAATGCGTTAAAAATGCATAACGAAATTTTCCGGAATTTTCTTATCTTTTGTCAAACCTTGGGCGAATACTTATTCATCAAGCCCTAAATCGTCAAAATTGAAATAATAGTTCTCGAGTTACAACCGAACACACGTACAACACTCTCTTTTATATATGTATATAGATAAACTTACCATTAGAGGGTACCCAACACATAATATGTGCTCACTGGCTGCATCATTTAGTGCAGGTGTAAGTTGTTAAGCAAAATTAACAAATAGCATAACACAAGCAAAAAAAAAAATAAAAAAATAAATAAACAGATACGTACACAAAATAGATACAAGAACATTGAGAAAATACTAAACACAAATTATGAACGCGGTCAACTGGTTTTTCTTAGACAAGTTTTACTATTGTTAAAATCAACAATACTTTTATTTGAGCTAAAAAGCTTGTCCATTCGGGTATTTAGCCATAGTTAGTACGGTACGGTGTTGTGGACAATGTAATAGCTCTTATCGTCGAAGATGATGAGCACCTCCGTGATAGTTAAGACTTACACAAAATAAAAGTTCAAGTGTGTCCAAAGATCCCTTTACAATTTGGTGAAAAAAATAACATAATTTTTAATACGCTTTTGTGACAATGTTTATATCTGTAGAAGTTGAATCCGGTGTTGTAAGCTGGGAGGTTGTAAGGATCTGCCTAGAAGAGACCTTTTAAAGCAAATCGAATAAAATTACGCTGAACTGCCTCTATCCTAGGCTTATGAACATAGTAGAAAGGAGGCTATACCTATGATGCATATTCTAGATGAGGGCGAGAAAGACCGTTGTGTCACAATTGTTGTTAGCTAAATAAATAATTATTCCGATAAAACAAAACACTGAATTCAATTTAACATAAACGCAAAATCTTTATTAACTCAAATTGACTTATAGTAGGTAGTTATCTGTACGACTGCGTAAAATCAACTGACCCCTTTTTCTTTTCTTTTACATTTTTCTTCTCTCTCGCATGAAGCAGTATTGCCCCTTTTTGTTTTACATATATAATTGCTAACAATCGGCCATCCTATATCTTCAATTCGCCCTCGAATTTATATTAACATATTCATAAAACATACATATATGTATGTTTTATTATTTATTAATAGAGCAACAAAAAAAATAATAACTTTTGGACTTCAGTTAAAAAAAAATAAAATTAAAAAAAATATATAGGTATTAACGAAATTATACATTCATATCTTCACTTCTTCAGTTAAAATTTAAGGAAATCAATAAAGCTTTTACTTTTCACTCTTATGGTTGTAATTGTCAAATTTGAATTACAAAAAAAAAGAAATTAAAATCAATATATTCTAATATTATTCATATTCCTGGAATTGTACACGTTTTCTCATGCGCTGTTGCTTTGCAGTAGAAGTCATCGGCACCAATAATTCGTGATTAATAACTTCAGTTCTTATATCTTCTTGAGGATTGTCATCATCATCAGGTGCTCTTGGTAATTTAAGTTCCTCATCTGACTCTTTTTCATCGTCGTTGTCGTTTGGTGTTTTCCATAATTTCAGTTGACTTACGTGGGCCGTTGAGGAGTACTTTCGGCCAGAATCATCACAGCGTAAAGCTGCCACACCGTAAGTATCGTTTGGTAAACCCTTTGTTATGACAAGAGGACCTCGATTTTTGCGGTGCAACTTCGTAGAATTGCCTGTAGATTGAGGTACTGATTTCATAAAAACAATGTCACCAAGGTCATATTGAACATTGATTCTCCTACTGCGGTCATAACGATCCTTGAACTTTCTTTGCTCTGCCAGTATTTTGTCAACCGCTTCATCTCGCAATATCTCAGGTCGTTGATATTGTCTGGATTCTTCATTGATTGTGAGTTGCCTTAAGCATCCTTCGTCGAAACGTGGAGTATATCCATACAAGAGTTGAAATGGTGATTTTCCCGTGGTTTTGTTATCGCTGTTATTTAGATCTCTTGCAACATTTTTGAGTTTCATATCCCAATCTTTAACTTCCTTACTTTCATCTAGAGTTGCTATTATTGTAGGTACCAAAGTGCGGTTTACCCTCTCGACTTGTCCGTTTGCCTGCGCATGTCTCGGTGAATTGAGATGATGTTGTATATCATGTTTTTGGCAGAACTGTTCGAAATTGGAGGAAGTGTAACAACTGCCTCGGTCTGTCACAAATTTTTCTGGTGCTCCGAACTCTGACACAAAATTTTCCAACCTTTTTATCACATTTTCGGCATTGGTATTACGAACGGCTTCTAATCTCACATATGTGGTTAAGTTGCAGATTAATACAAGTATATACTTATTCCCTTTTGAACTGCTGATAAAGGGTCCCAGATGGTCTAAATGCACTATTGCGAACGGTCGATTTCCTGGTGGTATTGGATGTAGTTCTCCTGCTGGTTTTCCCGTCTGTGTCTTTGATAATAAACAATGTAAACATGCACCTATATGTTGCTTCACATATCGTCTCATGTTTGGAAAATAATAAAATCTTTTGATTTTAGTCAAGGTTCTATCTAAACCAAAATGTCCTTGCAAATCATGAAATCTTATTGAAATGGCTTTTCTCATTGCTTTCGGTATGACGTATTTGTATTGATTGTTTTCAGCTTTGTACAAAATACCATTTTCGAGAAAATATCCATTTACTTCACTCTTTTCGCTTTGTGTATATGTACTTGGTTCTTTGTTGCGCAGAATATTTATCTTAGATTGCAGTTTTTCATCCTGGCATTGGTACATTAAAACTTCATCTTGGACCGTTGTTACAGCAAAAACATAGGCCCGCTCTTCCAAATCTTCCGATATTGGTGCCTCCTCCGTTGTAGCACGACTAAGAGCGTCAACATGTTGCAGTTTCACACCGGATCGATGTTGGATTTCAAAGTCGAATTCGCAAAGTAAGTTATACCATCTACATACTTGGGGATTTCGTGTCTTCTTGACATTTAGATAAATTAGTGCTTGACAATCTGTTATTATAGTGAATTTGACGTTTATGAGCAGGAATCTTAATCGTGTTGTTGCCCACACAATCGCCAATAGTTCCAGCTTACTTGAATGGTATGATTTCTCAGCCTCTGTTGTCCTTCTGCTGATCGCATATACAAGATGTAGTTGCCCATCATTCCCTCGTTGAAGAAGCATAGCTGCTAAACCTTGACTGCTGGCATCCGAATGCAGTTCAGTGTGCTTCTTTGGTTCAAAAAGTTGCAGAATTCGTCCACTCGCTAGAGCATTTTTGAGATCTTTGAACGCTTTATCTGCCACAACGCTCCAATCAAAATTGTTGCTGGTCTTTAGCATGTCATAGAGTGGAGCTGCTCTGATTGCGAATCTCTCAACGAAACGTCTAAAGAATCCTGCTAGTCCCAAAAATCTACGCACCTCATGGATATTTCTTGGCTGTGGAAACCCCTCTATGGCTTGGACTTTGTTTTGACCTGGTTCGATACCCTTTTCGGAAATTTGGAATCCAAGATAGGTAACACGCTTCTTGAGGAACTCACACTTGGAAAGTCTAACGGTAAGGCCTGCCCTCCGAAGCGCTTTGAAAACGAGGACTAAACGTTCCTTCAGGTCATTCCAGTCCAGTCCGGGTATAAAAATATCATCGAGGTAGAAAAATACAACTCGATTTCGTAGCGGCCCCAAAACCTTTTGCATCAGCTTAGCAAAATAAAACGGCCCATTTGTAAGCCCGAAAATCATTCTTGTAAACTCACCGGTATCTTCAGGGGTTATAAATGCCGTTTTGTGTCTGTCCGCTGGATCGATTGGCAACTGCAAAAACCCTTGAGCAAGATCCAGGATAATAAAAACTTTTGAATTCCCAAGCATCGCGATGTGGTCATCCATGTTCGGCAACGGAAAATTTATTTTTATGGTCTGGTTATTTAAACGTCGGAAGTCAACGACTAGCCTAGACTCACCCGTTTTCTTCTTCACCAGCAGCACAGGACTCGCGTATGAAGAATTGGTATCTGTGACTATCCCCAATCTTCGCCAGTCATCGACGATATCTCTTATTTGCTTCTTTTCACCATCACTAGCAGGATATGGTTTGGAGTATAGAGGTTTGCTTCCTGGTATTTCCTGGATTTCCATTTTGAACTCACTCGTACATCCTATCTCACTGGTATCGATAGCAACACAGTCTCTAAATTGGTTCAATATATTGAGCAACTCCTGTAGGTCTTCAGGTGATACACTTTCGGCATCCACGTTTACATCCTTTAACTCAATTACCGACTAAGGACTATAATGCTTTTCTTTAGTATTGTCATTGCAGATGTTGAAAACAGCTCCGACAGTCACATCATCTTTGCTTATATTACCAATTGGTAGTAGGATTTTATTTTCCCCTTGTACCGCCGTTATAAACGAAATTGAACCGGTTGGTATAGTTGTTTCGTCGGCTTTCCATGACGTACTTTCACGGTCCGCATAAGAGAATTGTGCAAATGGAGCCTCCATTTTCCTGGTAAACTGCAACGAGTTATCAATTTTTGCGTAGGTAATGTAAGGCAGTTCAGTATATGTGCGTCCAACAAGCACGTCCCATTTTTGTACTTCGTCTGGAACCACACGAAATTTGATATTTTCGGCCAATGCACCATCAACACTGAGTGGCGATACGATCCATCCAGGTGAAATAACTTTAAAATCAGCTTGGCCAAATGATTTCAGTTCCATTAGACCATATTGGATGTTAAAATTATTTAGCAAGGCTGTTGATGCTTTAATGGTGCATTCGGAACTACCCATGTCAACAAAAGCAGATAATTTGCACTCACCAACGTAAACAGTCTTCAAATACTTGGCAATTCCGTTTTGAGGCAACCCATCAACCTGCCTTACTGCTCCTTGTTGATTTGACATGTTCGAGACATATGTCCTTTTTGGCCACACTGATAGCATGTAGGAGTTGGTCGAGGCTCTGGACAATTTCGTGATAGGTGGCCACCTCTTCTGCAATTGTAACATACCAGTTCTTTAAAATTCCGGGGGCGAAAGTTGGCGTCTTTGTTTTCGTTGTTCCTCGAAAAGGACGTTGATTCATTGGCTTCATTCATCTTGTATCGGTCGTGACTAGGACGTGAGGAACTCATTCTCTCAAATTTTAGGATGTCATGTAGCAAATCATCAGCGTCTAAATGTCGACAGCCCATCAAGGAATTCGCTACCTCTCTTGACCATAGTCCAGTCAATATCATCTCCTTAGTTTCGTCAAACGTGAGCTTCAGTTGTTTACACAGGTCATACTTTTCATGAAAATAGGTACTCGATGTTTCACCCTTTTGTTGGAAACGACTTGCCATCTCGTAGACATGTTTTCCGTGACGTTGCCATCTCGTAGACATGTTTTCCGTGACGTAGAATGTGCTTTCGAAAGCTGAACTGAACTGAGACCAATTTTTGATCTCGTCCATTCTCGCATTGAGCCAACGCTTGGCACCACCAACCAAATTCATCTTGGCCACGTCAAATGCATATTCCTCTGACCACCGATGAAGATGACACATGCTTTCAATATTTTTGATCCAAGTTTTCGCCGATACTATGTCACCATCTCCATTAAATTTTTCAATATTTTTGGTCAAATCCGGCATCATTTGACAGGCTACAAGTGTTTCCTCATGAGCTCTTGGGGTACTCCTGGCATTTGGAAGAACACTTTGGGTCAAACCTTGAATTTGTTCTACCAAAAGATCAATAGTTTGGTCGCGTCTTTGAATCTGCTCATTGCGTATGCGATTTTCGCTGATCATATATTGCATTATCCATTCAATTTGTCCAATTCCCCCAGTATTTTCTGGAAACGCATTATCTCTGTTTTGATTTCGAGAATCATGTTGTCTCATTCTTGGAAGTTGTGGATTGAAATTTATTTCACATCCATTTTCATTAATTCTGTTTTGTTCTGCTCCTATTTCATTATCTCTGTTTTGATTTCGAGAATCATGTTGTCTCATTCTTGGAAGTTCTGGATTGAAATTTATTTCACATCCATTTTCATTAATTCTGTTTTGTTCTGCTCCTATTTCTTTATTTCACATTATTCCGAAATTCTGGTTCTTGTTGTTCAACTGCTATCTCCTGTTGTCCTGCAGCTATTTCACCCTCGTTCACCGCAGCATCATCACCACCACCAACACAATTTTCTCCACCAATATTTTGCTGTTGATTTGCCTGTTCTGCTTCCTCTCGTGCACGCTCTGCTCGTTCAAGTTCTTCTCTCTTTCGCTCCCGTTCTGCTGCTCTTTCAACCCTCGACATGGTGATTCTTCTACGACGCGACAAGAAAATTCGAGAACTTTGTATTTTATTATGCGATAGAAATTATAAGTTTTTAGTAAATAACTTTTATTTATGGGAACAAAAGCAATCCCACTTCTGAATTGTTAGCTAAATAAATAATTATTCCGATAAAACAAAACACTGAATTCAATTTAACATAAACGCAAAATCTTTATTAACTCAAATTGACTTATAGTAGGTAGTTATCTGTACGACTGCGTAAAATCAACTGACCCCTTTTTCTTTTCTTTTACATTTTTCTTCTCTCATGAAGCATGAAGCAGTATTGCCCCTTTTTGTTTTACATATATAATTGCTAACATTGTTTAAACCGAATCCAGCCCTTACAAGTATGCAACAACAAATCGCATACCCTCACACCCGCCGCACCGCATTGCAAAGCACAGTCTTACCACATTACACAGTGTGCAATGCACACGCCAAACCAGATGCCCAACCAATCTACATACTGCACACTCGCCGTACCGCATTAATTATTATTATTTGCAATAGCATTTATTTTTTAGTAGCGTTGTTTCAAATGAAATTATAATTACCAGAATGTTATTCTGAGATGTTTCAGGTGCCGTGAAATAAGGTAGATGGCAATAAGGTCGATTGAGACTAAATCGACCTTATTTCCATCGCAGTGGAAATAAGACCGATTTTACTTTGTCGTAATTTTTCCCTAAACCGATGAAAATAATGTCGAATGGAAAAGTAGGCAATAAAAGCGACTGAAATTTGTCTAATACGTGTTTTGGTGGCCAATTTGTAATTGGTAATAACATAGAAACATATGGAAATAAAACCGAAATATGTTTTATCTAAATGGTAATTCATGCGCGCGAATATTTGACTACTAATTATTCGAACGGCTTGATTGAAAACTCAAATCTAATATATAAAAATAAGTTGCCTTATGTTCGGGCTCGATAAACTCGAGAATGGCTGGGCCGAATTTTTCCATATTTTTTTATAAAGGGAGCTATCTTATTAAGGAAGGTCTTTTTGTGAAATTTGGTCAAAATTCGGTAAAGGGCAAATCGCAAAATGCATTTTTAGTGCATTTAGTCATATTGATAACAACATTTTTTGTTAGGTCTTCTGAGTATGTCGACAAAGGTTTCCGGCCAAACTTCGGTAAAATAATTTGCCACAACTGCAGTTTTATTGCATTCTGTCAAAATACTAACAAATCTTTTGGTAGCATCTTCTGAGGATGCCTGCAAAGGTTTCTGTGAAGTTTGGTCAAAATTCTGTAAAGCGGTAGCGTGGTTCTTTTTGATCTAGCATTTTCGTCGACACATAAAGTATTTTTTCCGTAATTATAGAAAATTATTTTTATTTTCAATGTGTCAATTTAATTTTAATAAAATTGGAATAAGTTTGTAATCTGCGATTTTGGACAAATCATCGGGATGAAATGACTGAGGAAATATTACATCGAATGGGAAATATTTATTCAAACCAGAACTTGGATTTTAATTACGATTCGATCTGAAAATAAAATAACATTAGCGCTTGCGTTGTCTGGGATTGCGCAAACTTTGTTAGACGGTGGTCGAACAGCTCACTCTGCATTAAAATTGCCATTGAACATGCAAGTAAATGAATTTCAAACATGTAACATTTCAAAAACATCTGGAATGGCAAAGGTTTTACAGCAATGTAAAATAATCATTTAGGATTAAAGCACGATGGTTCACAAGAAATTATAGGAAGCCCTTAATCGAACGTTAAAAGATTAACGAGGAAATCAACGTTTATTTGGTGGTGTATTGATATTGTTAGCAGGGGAATTTAGGCAAACATTTTTCCAATTTTTTATCACGGACAACTTTATGTTGGACGTTGGCAAGTGGGTAAACCGTCCTTATTGTTTATTTATGCATTAAATGCGAAAATAAAAAAAATTGTTTATCAAAAAGCTCTTGAGTAATGCAAATGGTTCATTTAAAATTTTTTTAAATTAATTAATAAATTATATAAGAAAAATGATTGAATTGAGTTTAAGGTTGCATGATACACAACAATTTGTTTTCTGCTCCGGAGCGTAAATGAAGAGTGAGGATGGTTTCCCAACTAGGAAACACGCCACATTATAATCGCTGACGGCAAATCAGTTGAAGAAAAGGAAATTCGCGGAATTTGGCATTCTTCTCCTTTGAACGGTCCTTTCAAAATCCTTGCCACTACCACATTGTTCATCAGCTTCTTCACAATCAGTTGGGTTCCATTGCACAGTTTCGGGGCATAAAGGTTTTGTAGCATTAAGATGACAGATCCAACTTTAAAACTCAAATGATGAGGCGGCATGGCATGCCAGGCAAATCCAATGAACACTTGCATATTCACACTCAATGGAATGGTTTGCACATACCGAAAAAAACGATGCCTTGAGACATGAGATTTATTCATACGCCGCGCCGCTGTTGGTTTCAGAATCACGGGAAGTGATTTTGGAAATCCGCTTGCTATATCACCACTTTTGCCATGACTGATTGCTTTGAAATGCTGCAAACAGGATTTTCTTTGATTCGCAGGTTTAACGAAAGCTTCAGTGATCAGTGTGCTGTTCTTTTACCTTCCAACAGTGTTGCAGCAATTATTGTAGATGCGAGAGCTAACGCAATTCCACTTTGAGCACGTATTTCTGCTAATATTAATTAAATCAAGAACATTTTTCCAGTTCCGCCGGGCGCATCAACAAATAAAATGCACGACTGGGTCTAATGCTCTAATGTGTAACAGTTGTCTAGGGGCTTGAGATTTTGATAAAATAAAATTTTCAAAATTCTTAAATAAATACTTAAACTAATTTGAGCTGAAAAAAAGTACACCATTTTATTTCGTGGATAAATTTGAATTTATGAGAGTAAATTTATAAAAATCTGTGGAGCGGTTTTTTAAAAAAAAGTTTTTTTTGAAAAAAAATTTCAAAAAAAATTCAAACACGCCATTTCATAGGTATTCAGCAAATACATTTATTTATAATTTTTAGAAAAAAATTTAATAAGCAGTTTTCAAATTATTAATTTAAAAATTTTTTTTTTAGATGCTTTTAAAAATACAAAAAAATATTTTTCAAAAATATTGGTATGCAGTACAAATTGAGCTTCCTACAACTATATATGTGTGAAATTTCGAAAGAATCGATTCAGTCGTTTTCGAGATAGTCGAAAACAAAAGAACGGTCCTATGGAAAGTACCGTTCTTAGACATTTTTTTAAAACTTTTTTTCAGCCATATATTGGTCGTACCTAAATAGCAACACTGATTTTTTTAAATCGAAATCGTTACAGCCGTTTTTGAGAAGAATAAGCTTTAACGTAACGTTATTTTTTGAGCTAAAAAAAATTTCAATTTCATCTCTGTACAATACCTAAAATAAAATGCACGACTGGGTCGCACGAACTTGCTCTAATGAGTGACGGTGGTTTACGGGCTTGAGATTTTGATAAAAATAAAATTTTCAAAATTCTTAAATAAATACTTAAACTAATTTGAGATGAAAAAATATTACGCCATTTTATTTCTTGGATAAATTTGAATTTATGAGAATAAATTTAGAAAAATCTGTGGAGCGGTTTTTGAGAAAAAAAGTTTTTTTTGAAAAACTTTTTGAAAAAATTTTTCAAAAAAAATTCAAAAGCGCCAGTTCATAGTTATTCAGCAAATACATTTATTTAAAATTTTTAGAAAAAAAATTAACAAGCAGTTTTCAAAATATTAATTTTTTTTATTTTATTTTCTAAAATGCTTTTAAAAATACAAAAAAATATTTTTCAAAAATATTGGTATACAATACAAATTGAGCTACCTACAGCTATATGTGTGTGAAATTTCGAAAGAATCGGTTTAGTCGTTTTCAAAATAGTCGAAAGCAAAAAAAACGGTCCTATGGAAAGTACCGTTCTTAGCCATTTTTCAAAACTTTTTTTTCAGCCATATGATTGGTCGTACCTAAAAAACGACACTGATTTTTTTAAATAAAAAGCGTTAGAGCCGTTTTTGAGAAAAATAAGCTTTAAAATAACGGTTGTATGGCAGGTACCGTTATTTTTTGAGCTAAAAAAAAAATTTCAATTTCCTCTCTGTACAATACCTAAAAAAGTCTATATACCAAGTTTGAAGCAATTCGGCTCACCCGTTTGGGCTGTAGGTCTACATACAGACAGACAGACAGACAGACAGACATACAGACGGACAGAATTTTTAGACCATCTTTTTTCGTCTTCGCTATCATCGTAATGTCATGTTTGATTGTTATCTCAAAACTTTTTTTTTGACGTATGCATAACTTGCCTTATATGTAGTACCTATAATCGCAAGTAAAAATCTATATACGAAATTTGAAGCAATTCAGCCCACCCATTTGGGCTGTAGGTGTCTTTACATACAGACAGACAGACATACAGACGGACAGAATTTTTAACTTTTTTTTTCAAGACGAATGCATAACTTGCCTTATAGTACCTAGAATCGCAAGTAAAAAACTTTTTGATTATAAATATCGATATCATTGTATTTAAAATTAAATATTTCTTAACAACACTTATGTATGTTTTAAGTTAAAAATGTGTTTCCTGTCAGTTTTTAAATATTGCAATTATATTTTTACTTGCGATTATAGGTACTATAAGGCAAGTTATGCATTCGTCGAAAAAAAAAGTTTTAAGACAATCAAACATGACATTACGATGAAAGCGAAGACGAAAAAAGATAGTCTAAAAAGTCTGTCCGTCTGTATGTCTGTCTGTCTGTCTGTATGTAGACCTACAGCCCAAACGGGTTGGCCGAATTGCTTCAAACTTGGTATATAGACTTTTTTAGGTATTGTACAGAGGGGAAATTGAAATTTTTTTTTTAGCTCAAAAAATAACGGTACCTGCCATACAACCTTTACCTTAAAGCTTATTATTCTCAAAAATGGCTCTAACGATTTCGATTTAAAAAAATCAGTGTTGCTTTTTAGGTACGATCAATCATATGGCTGAAAAAAAAATTTAAAAAAAATGGCTAAGAACGGTACTTTCCATAGGACCGTTTTTTTTTGCTTTCGACTATCTCGAAAACGACTCAACCGATTCTTTCGAAATTTCACACACATATAGCTGTAGGTAGCCCAATTTGTATTGCATACCAATATTTTTGAAAAATATTTTTTTGTAATTTTAAAAGCATTTTTTTTTTAAATTTAAAAAATTAATATTTTGAAAACTGCTTATTAAATTTTTTTCTAAAAATTTGAAATAAATGTATTTGCTGAATACCTACAAACTGGCGTTTTTGAATTTTTTTTAAAAAAAATTTTCAAAAAGTTTTTCAAAAAAAACTTTTTTTCTCAAAAACCGCTATACAGATTTTTATAAATTTATTCTCATAAATTCAAATTTATCCAAGAAATAAAATGGCGTACTTTTTTTTCAGCTCAAATTAGTTTAAGTATTTATTTAAGAATTTTGAAAATTTTATTTTTATTAAAATCTCAAGGCCCTAAACCACTGTCACTCATTAGAGCAAGTTCGTGCGACCCAGTCGTGCATTTTATTTAAATTGTAATTCATTTAATCCATATGTAACTAAGATTTGTCTTACCGAGCGAAGCCGGGTGGGTCAGCTAGTAATATATAATTCACTACTGTTTATTTCCAAAATCTGTAATAAATCGTAGTTTAAAATCAAATTTTCTTAACAATGCTAACAGAATTTTTTCATAATCATATATGTAACTTAACTTAAACAATTGCTTAATATACAAATCAGGAATGTATAAACATAAATTTCATTGGTAAAAATGTAGAATTGTCTTTTTTAAATGGAAATAACATCGAACAAAATGGAAATATCGTCGAAAGAAATTCCCTTGTGCATTGACTGGAAATAAAATCGAAATGGTGATCGACATTATTACCATTTTTGTTGGAAATACAGTCGACTAAGAAAAAAACTCAAATTAAGAAGATTCCTTCGAGCTAGAAGCATACGATTTCTTTCTGTTTTCCACTCCTTCAGGGTGTAGGACGGACAGGTTTAAACCCATTTTACGTGTTAAACTGCCGAGTTTTGAAATTCGCGTTTAAAATAATTGTTTAGTTCCTGTTACCGCTGGACAACCAGGACTGGGACGATTCCCACCGCTTTATTTCTCTCGCTTCCTCCTTCAGGAAGCGATGGGAAATAGGATTGTTGGGGAGTAATCCACCGTTATTTCCTGGTTTTGCTGACGCCAGAACAAGGACGGATCACACCGGGAGTGCACCGCAGATTTGGTTTTTATTTTATTGATTTGATAATTTTAGTTCATATAAATTAAGTTATTAGGAGAAAAATTGTTAACTGTATTTTAAAAAGAGAAGGAAAAGAACGAAATTTAATTAAAAATAATAAAAATGAATTTATTCAAAACAAAGTTTTAGTGCTTTCTTTGTTAGTATCCTGGACCCCACTGTCGCTCCCCAGCTGGGAAACAATAAGCATAACGCTTATATAAAGCTAGGGTTAGATAGGGATTTTGAAATTCTTTCGACCATCTTTTAACAAATTCCAACATGGAACTTGCTTTTTTAACAATGTAGTTGATGTGTTCCGTGAAACTTAAGTTTGGGCTTAAAATTACTCCTAGATCTTTTAAACTGTAATCGCGATGCAAAGCTCGTTGTGAATTGTAAAAGTCGTGTGTATTCGCGCTTAAACAATTTTTGTTACACTAGACGCCAAATCTGTCGATATCGGCTTGCAATTCTACGCGTTCATTAGTTAATAGATTTGAAAATTTTTACGAGTATATCATCAGCGAAAACAAGGATCTCACTAGAATGAATGTGATAGCGAGTATTAAAAGTAACGAACCAAAATGGTTGTGTTATGGGACTAATAATTTTGCTGGGAAAGGGTTAGAAAACGTATTTCTGAACTTAACTATGTATGATCTGTTTAGGAGATTTGAATATATCCAGTTAACAAATCCTACACGGACACCTAGAGCTTTCAATTTAAAAACGATGATTTGATGTGAGAGTTGGTCAAAAGCTTTTGAGAAATGTGTGTAGATGCAATCGAGCTCATGTCCACTCTCTAATTGGCTTGAGCACTTGCACGGAGAGAATTGAAAAATCACCAATTGCGAAATATTCAGTTTCAATTTACAAAACATGTTTTTTTTGTAAATCACGGCGCTTTGATTCGAAACGGATAGAAAAATTGGCAATTTAACTTTCAATTCATCTCAAATTACAACAATTCCTAAGTTGAGATTTACAATTAAAAGTTATAATTCAAGCTTGTGCCCTTCAAAGTAAATTACAACCTTGTTGTCGCAATTTACTACTTCAAGGGAATAATTCCATTTATACTTTTTACCCATCTGGATTTGCTACATTTTTTTCGTGATTTACAAACTCTGAGTATTAAAATCAACTCAAGTGTGTCTGACGGCTACGTCGAAGGTCCGGAGTTCGATCCCTGCCTCGAACTAATAATTATCTTTTTTTTTTTGGTACTGTCTCTTTTGAGGAAATGTAAAATCCTCGAAAAATAAATCTGGTTAATATTAAAAGTGGATCTTTGTAAGCCATTCGGATTCAGCGGGAAATGATATTCCACCAGAATATCAACGCACATACAGGAATCGTTCAGAATATAAGTCATTAGGCCCTGGCCCCGCTTGTGTCTCCAATAATGCCTTTTTTGTAGTTCTATTATGTACATAGGGAGTACAAGGTTGAATTTCAACTACACATTATATACAATTTCTTACCTTTATTTAAATGATCATCACAAAATTTGTACATTAGAGGTTAGACGTCCAAAATAAGACGACTATATTTTTCTCGCCAATAAAACATAGTCTTAATTCAAAACACCCCTAAAATGTAACTCATATTCAGGTTGCTTCTTATTATTAATTTTGATATCCGACTTGGATGAATCACCATGGCCTAGTAGATGTGTGCTAGGTTGGTATGCAGAGGGTCTCGAGTTCGATTCCTAGAATCAGCCAAGTAAGTAAAAGTTACATTTTTCAATAAAAAATAATAAATGCTTTTCAATAAATAGAAAACGTTGCTACTCTCAAAGCAATATAATTTGTTACAAATTGAGTAAAATGGGGTTGCAATTTACGACTTTACCACTCATTTTTTCAAAAACATATTTTTGATTCAAAACAAAGAGATGGAAATCTACGACTCGCTTTTTTGCAATTTACAATCGAGTAAATATAAAATTGATACAAATTTGGATCAATTTTCGATTCGCGATGGCAATGTTTTATTTCTCAGGATCGAATTATTGACCCAAAAAAGTGGTAATTTGCTATTTTTGAGTGTCAATATCTTCATTTCGTTCAATTTTGAAAATTGCGAACAAGGAGTCGTAATTTACAAAACCCCGAGCTAGGGTGAGAAACTGCATAAGATTTTCGTGATTTGCAGCTCATTTTTCTTGATCTGATCTAAAAATTCTTTCCGTGTGTTTATAAAGGCTAATAAGTTTGTGATAGTATACCGCTTCTGCATGAAGCCGTGCTGTTGATGGCAGATTAAATTTTTGCAAAAAAACGTTATACTATCACAAATTACTTGTTCGAAAAGCTTTGGAATAGAAAACAGTTTAGAAATCAGTCTATAGTTCGTGATATCGGACTTATTACCGTTTTTGAAGACGGGAGTAAGAAATTAATCTTTGCATACTCGAGGAAATTTACCGGACTTAAGGGATAGCTTGAAAGTCTTCGACTATTAGAGCTTTTGGATAGACGTGTGATTTTCTACTGGCGATGGCGGTCTCCTCTCAACTTTGTTCTAATATTTTGATCTAAGGACTTTTAACAATCTTTCAACACGAGTTTGACATCACGAGTTGAATGTTACATTTCGGTTTTTAACTGAACTAGTTAGAGTTTCTCAAATAAAAAGTGATTATTATAATCCAGACTCATAAATTTGAAACCTTTTTACATTTCTCCAGTGCAATAACTTATTCATACATAATACATATACATGTACATATTACATATGATAGTCATCACAACAAGAACTGCTCACTTTCCCCTTCCCCTCCTCGAAAAGTTGCTCTTAACGTCATTGAAGGCATAAGCAACATGTGCGTAAAGATCTACGAACGACTTGAATCACATGAAATGAGTTAATCATTTCTCCTTTGTCCAAAAAATTTCCGAGTCTGAAAATGCTATTACTCAAAGAATCGATAGCGAAATAAATGAAATTAAATCCAGCATTTGTGACATAAATAATCGATCCATCCACTTGGAATCATCTCAACATCCTTCCAATGCTGACCTTCAAGTCTTAAAAGATGATATATGTATACAATTAAAAAATCACTTAGTACTGCTACTACTAAGTATTCAGACGCAACAACATTGCTTGGTGAAAAAACAAACGAGCTTGCCAATTTACACGTAAAATTTTATCAAATCGTGTTGGAATTAGAAGGACTTAATCGATCTTTTAATCAATACGAAAACCGAATAGTAGTAAACGATGCTTTTTACTAGCGATTATAGGTACAGTGAAAGCTCCCATTGCGGACACCTCCCTTAGGCGGACAATCCCCTTGGGCGGACAAATTCTCCCGACCGTGGATCTTGAATTTAAATTCCGTACGTTTTATGATCCCTTAAGCGGACACTCCCTTACCCGGACGCGGACAGGCACATAAGCCACAATTTGGTAAATTCTATTCTCTTAGGCGGACAAAAACATCATCAGCTACATTTTCCCATAGCTTTTTTTACATGTTATGACAATGATAAGGACAAATGAACTTATTTAACCAATAAAACAGCAAAATTGCAATGTAGCTGTGTGTGTTTGTGGTCTGTTACAAATAATCTAGCATACCTGAAATAATTTTTTGCTTTTTGTTTGTTTTTTTTTTTTTTTTAGTTTTTGAAGTGCAATTGGCATGATTTAATTTTGATTACTTTCTATCAATAAATAGGTTAATACATATTAAATTATATGCAAAACTATTTTTGATTGGTTTTTAATTTGTTTCCCTTGGACGGACAACTCCCTTAGACGGACACAAGTGCCTCGACCGTCGCTGTCCGCCTAAGGGAGCTTTCACTGTACTATAAGGCAAGTTATGGATTCGTACAAAAAAAAAATTTAGTTAACAATCACACATGACATAACGATGATGGAGAAAACGAAAAAAGTGGGTCTGGAAATTCCGTCCATCTGTCTGTCTGTCTGTATGTCTGTTTGCGCCTCTAGAGCCTGAACGGATGGGCCGATTTGCTTCAAATTTGGTATTTAGGATTTATTTGGCTTTCCCTCGGAAAATATTTTTGATTTTTGATCTAGGCCCAAAAATAACGGCACCTGCCATACAATCGTGGAGAAAAAAATTGGTTTTCTCAAAAACGGCTCTAACGATTTTGATAAAACTTTCAGCATGCTATTTTCTTAAGACAGTCTATCTTTTGGTTGGAAAAGTTTTTTCAAAATTTGTCTTATAACAGTACCTCTCATAGAACCACTATTTTCAAATCAAATTTTCTCGTAAACTATACATCCGATTTCAATGAAATCAGAACAGAAAGTCATTCATAATTTTATTAATATGGCATTTCAAAATTTTCAAAAACTTTTTGTTTTTGATTTTTAATAATTTTTTCAAAAAAAAAATTTGTTTTTCGAAATGTGTTGGAAACGGTAATATTGATTTTTTTTAACATTATTTTTCAGATGTAAACTACGGATTGAGATATATTTACATACTCAAATAAATTTCAAAATAGTTTTTGGAAAAGTTTTTCAAAAATAACCTTTTAAAAAAAAACTATTCGAACGATTTTCGATATTTTTTTTCCTAGATAGAAATATAATTTTTAAAATTGTATTGCATATTTAGTTTTTCCGAGAAAACCTCTTCTTCGATGGATTAGATTCACGATGGATTAGATTCAATTCACGTTGTTTTGGATGGTTTCCAGTCTGCTACCCACAAAATAAATGCTGGTGTGCCCCAAGGCCCCGTTCTGTCTCCAACACTCTTTCTAATCTTCATTAATGATCTCTTGTCTAATAATTCTAATCCACTAAATTGTTTTGCTGACGACAGTACTCTCAGCTTCTCATATTCGTTTCCAGATTCACGTCCATGTTCTTCGGACGTGGAAATGCAACGGCAGCGTATGATAAGCTCATTAAATTCAGATCTTGACAGCATTGTAAAATGGGGAATTACCAGCCGTGTGAAAATTAATGCTTCAAAAACTCAATGTTGTCTTCTGTCTTTAAAGCACAACCTGCCCCCTATGCCATTATCCATGAGTGGCACTTACATTGAGGAAACCGAACAGCTTTGCGTTCTAGGTATGTGTATTACAAACCACCTTTTGTGGAACGATCATATATTTGACGTCGCTAAAAATGCCGCAAAATGCTTAGGTTTCCTAAATCGATGTAAGAAATATTTTTCCCCTCTGATCTGGCTACAATCTACAAGGCATACATTCGCCCGAAGCTTGAGTATAATTCTCATATCTGGGCAGGTGCTCCTGTCACTCACTTGCGTCTCCTGGATAGGATCCAAAGAAGGGCCTTAAAACTGATAGGAGAAAGAACCATTACCGAAACATTTGTTTCACTTGAACATCGCCGTAATGTTTCTTGTCTAACCTTATTTTATCGCTACTTCCACAAACAGTGCTCCAGCGAAATAACCAGATGCATTCCTCCCCTTAAACAATTTCCCCGTAACACTCGCATCGCTAGGAATGCCCATCAATTTACCCTCTAGCCTAACTTCGGACGTACCGTCAAGTATAGAGAATGTGGAATGCTTTACCCGGCTCAATTTTACCCTTCCATTGTAATATACAGACATTCAAAACCAATGTGCATCAATATCTCCTTTTATCTCCTATTGTTGTGGTCAGGATTCTTTCCCAAGGTAAAATGGGTTACACTGTTGTATGCTGGTGTTGGAACTCGCTTGGCATGCTTGCAGCTGAAATCAGCCTAGCTCGTCGGCTAACGGTCGAGGGTCTTTTCCCAACTCAGCATGGTACCTAAAACCAACAAAAAATAATTTTCATGCCAAGACTATATTATGCGGACGGATTGAAAGCGTTGATGTATTTTATGCGTTAGAGTGACAGGTGTCTTGTCACCGAGGATACACTTTACCCACCCCAATTGCTTCTGTGAACAATTCACCTTGACAACTTCCACGTACCCTGTGTTTTGAGAAGTTGTCCCTATATTTAATTTATAATGGTTTTAGTACATTCCAGTAAATCCCAACAAACAATTTATTCATTTAGTTATATGTACTTCTAATCTGGACAGAATTCATGTTTCTATTCTTTGTTTAGGTAAGGTGTGTTTTGTTTCTTAATTTATAAACATACAGTTATAGGTATATTTCTTTTATTTTTAAGGAATTTTTTATATATTTTTTTGTTTTTTTTTTTTAATTTTACTACTACTAGTTATTAACTTAGGTTATTTTTAATTTTGATTCATTAGTTCATATATAATAGTGTTGGGTGATATATATACTAACCAATTCATAAAATCATAAAGAAAATTTTTAAGAGTGAATGACTTACAGTTTTTTTTTGTTTGTTTTTTATCTGCAGGTAGGTTTGATGATCCGTGCGCACGTCTCCTGAGTCCTATTATGCATGCAGTCAAATTGTATATGATGTATATCACTTCAACGATGTTCACTTAATATTATTATTTATGAACTATCACAAAGTATATTATTATTTGATTTTAGGTAGGAACTTTTCTTTTCTTATATCTATCGGTTAAGTTTTTTTTTTTTTTTTTTTTTTTTTTTTTTACTTTAAAAATTTTTAATTCGAACTTATTTTACTCAACAAAAAAAATCCTTTTTCAACAAAAAATCCTTTTTCAGCAAAAAACATACCTTTTTTTTTTCTTTTTCCTTTTTTTTTTAAAGGTTCTTTTTTTTTCTTGTTACTTTCTTTAGATAGAAATCTCTATGAATATTCACTATTGGTTCTAAACACGTGAACGATGTCTAATCTGGTCAATGGAGCTTTAAACGCCCATGCGCCCGCCAGCTGTACCAGCAACCAGCAGGTTGGCGCAGTTTGATAAGTGTAGCTGTTCTCCTACTTCTTGCGTTTAAATCTAGAAAACTGGGAGTTATATCCACTTTACTTGGGTCGTACCACCTTTTTTTCAAATGGTGTTTTAATTTGTGTCGACCTATTTACGCTGTGTGAACTTTTGCTTAATTATTTAAAATACTAATTCGCGAAAGCACTTAATGTGGTCACAATTTATTGGTTATATAAATTATTTCACGAGACTAATTGGCAGCTAGTGTGATCTGATTGCTATCAGGATGGAAAAAGAATGCACAAAAAACGCCATTTTAACAGGAAACTTATAATCGTTCATTTGCCACTTTGGTCAATGGTTGTTTCGATAAGTAGTCAACGAAACTTGAAACAGTGGTACCAAATACTATTTTTCGTTTGAATGCATGGAATTCCATTCGAGTTCTGTTATTCGTAAAACAAACTTAGAATATCCTTTTCAATAGCATCAAGTGCAATCGAGTCTAAGTCAAGTTGATATTTTATCTGTGTATTCAGACACCGGTTACATGATAGAGATGAGGTAATAGAAAATAAGCATATTCTCAGTGATACCAAAAATACACTAGAAACGCCTCGCTCCAAACACCAATTAAGTTTGCGCACCAATGACAGAACATCATCGTGACCATTTAAATTTTAATGGGAACATACCTTCTTCCAAAGAATTCAAAGCGAATATGACACGATTATCTAACATTATGATGATTTTCATGAATAACTAAGGAAACTGAACTTAATTTGTTATGATTCTTCTGTCAAACTCAAAAAGATTATCAAAACACAAATCATATTTTCAGAGAACCTCAGCCGCAGCAGCAGACCTACATCAAGATTAAAAGGTTATTTAGTTTTTTTTTTTTTTTTTTTTTTTGCGCACAAAATAGAGTATGTTCAGGTAATTCACTGTGTCGTCTGATAAATACGAAAACATTTGTAAAGAACTAGCATAATTAAACATTTCATTGCATAAATATTTATATGTCTATTCCTACTTGCTTTTTTTTCAGATTGAACTGACGACGAGCTGCATTTATGGCAACCAAATCATCAGTTTGTGCATTCGTATTTGTTGAAACTACAATATTAAAACTATTAAACAAACATAACTTTTTACCTTACATAAAGCTCATTAGCTGCAATCATTGAATAATCTGAACTTTACAATACCTAAAGCTAATTTGTAAGAAATTTATCTTATTCTTTTTTCTTTCTCACTCCTTCCAAATTTGTTCACTTGAATTCTAACCTCTGTTGAATAAAGAACACGTTTTTTTATTGATCAGTCTTTTTATTCGGAAATATTTTAAGAGGTTATGGGCCCAGAAAAAGTATAGCAAAAAGTTGAAATTAAATTAAAAGGAATTACTGTTTTATTAAAATGGCACTATTGTCGGGAAAAATTCCATTATTTAATGGGAAAATTTTTTTCACTTGGAAGCACCAGATGCAGGCCATTCTCCACAAAAGTCGTCTGTGGAAGTATGTAAATGGAGACGAAGCAAGGCCAAAAGAAGGGGCAGATGCAGCTACTCTTTTGGAATTGACAAACAAGGACTTGGATGCAAAAAGTGAGATTATTATCTCAATGACCCCAGATCAAGTATTTCTAGTGCATGGAATATCATCATCGAAAGAAATCTGGGATTTTTTAAAGAGCACGTATAATCGTAAGGGTAAATGAACCAAATTAGAAGAATTTCGTAAGGTACTTAATTTTAAAATGAATGATAGCCAAAATATGGAACAGCATCTCATTAATTTTAATTTAATTGTCAATCGGTTACGTGAAATAGATGCCGAAGTGGATGATGACCTGCTCGTAGTGACCCTACTCGACAGTCTCCCTGAGTCTTTTAAATATTTGCAAGCAGCATTTGAAGCCACAGAGAAATCTCCTACGATGGATGTCTTACGAGCCTGTTTATTGGAAGCAAGTGATAAAAAGAGGAGCGTTGACGAAGTTGGAAACGAAGCTTTTAAAGTAAGATTTCACTCAAGGAAATGGGAAAAGAAAAACCAAACAGGTACGTCACGCTTTCAATTTAATTGTCACCGATGTGGTCTGAAGGGACATAAAAAACGAGACTGCCATGTTGTGTTGAATAGGGTGAAAGACAGATCAAATTTTATACAGACAGGTAGTTTAAGCCAAGAATATAACACAGATGAAATTGGTTTCATTGCTTTAGAATTAAAGAAAGCTTCTACAGAAGTAAACGAATTTTCTCATAATGTTAAGGAAGAGTTTATTGAACGTTTTAATTGGTATGTGGATAGTGGCGCTACCTCACATATGTGCTGTTTGGAAGATCTTTTTGTTAGCATTGATAAAAAGTACACTGGATCAGTTCAAGTCGCAAACAATAAATTTGCGAAAATCGAAGGTATTGGAACAGTATGTTTGAATGTATCAGTATGTGGAAAATCAAAAACAATTTGTCTTTACGACACACTTTTTATACCTGAGCTCAGAAGCAATCTTGTATCAGCCAGTAAGGCCGCAGATAACGGTTGTAAGCTGATCATAGAAGGAGAACGTGGGCTGATAGTTAAAAATGATTTAGTTTTACTCGAAGCTAGGAAACACAAAAGCTTGTATTTAGTTAGCATGTTCAGATCAAAAGAAAAAGTAAATATATGTATGTAAAAGCGGAGAAACAAAACACGATAATTCATTAGAAGTATGGCACTGTCGATACGGACATCTTAATATAGCATCTCTTAAGAAATTAAAAGAAACATACATGGTTCAAGGTCTACCTAGTTTCACTTCTTCCGTGGTTAGTTGCGTAACTTGCTTGAGAGGAAAGCAAACTAGACTTCCTTTTCCTATTAAGAATGGAAAATCTACAAAAAATCTTCTAGAATTGGTTCATACTGACCTTCGGGTACCATTCAAAACAGAATCTTTGAGAAAATTTTTATATTTTGCAACGTTTATTGATGACTGGTCGAGGAAAATCTTCGTATATTTTTTTGCAAAGAAAGAGTGATTATTTGGATGTATTCAAGATTTTTAAAAGTCAAGTAGAGAACGAAACAAACAGTAGAATTAAATATTTGAGAAGCGATAACGCACGTGAACTTGTTGGAACGGAATTTTCGAAATTTTTGAGCTCAAATGGAATTAAACATCAACTAACTGCGGAATATACACCACAGCAAAATGGGGTAGCTGAGCGGATGAACCGCACTTTGGTGGAAATGACTAGGTGTTTTTTACTAGATGGAGATTTTCCTAAGTTTTTGTGGGCAGAGCTAATTCACACAGCAGCTTATATTCGGAATCGTTGTCCAACTAATTTGAATGCTGATAAAACCCCGGAACAAATTTGGAGCGGAAGGATTCCGATTGTTAGCCATTTACGTCAGGTGGGATGCAGAGCTTTTGTTTTAAATAAGTCTCCTAATAGATCAAAGTTAGACCCTAAAAGCGAAGAATATGTCCTAGTGGGTTATTCGCAAGAATCGAAAGCATATTATAGAGAGTTCAAATTGAATAACGGAACAAATGAGAATATAGCCATAAAATCTGATAAAACAGAATTACTAGAAGCTAAGAAAGATGATAACTATGACGATGAATTTTTGGAAGCTCAAGATTATTTAAATGAAGACACAAATGAGAATCTAACGAGGAAACAGAATGAATCAAACTTTGAAGATATTAATGAAAACGATGGAAATGAAAATGAAGGATTGGACGGAACAGAAAAAGAAAATGAAAACAATATAGAAGAAAGAGATCTTATTAGCAGCCGCACGAGATCAAACCAGAATTCAAATTATGTTATGGAAACGGCTTTAAATGCATGTCAATATGATGATCCAACTAGCTTTAAGGAATTAGAAACTTCTCCGCATGCAGAAAAATGGTATAGTGCAATGAAAGATGAATACCGCTGCTTGATGAATCATAATACGTGGACACTTTGTGATTTGCCACCAGGTAGAACAGCAATTGGATGTCGATGGGTCTACAAAACCAAATATTTGCATGATGGAAGTGTTGATCGTCGAAAAGCAAGACTTGTTGCACAAGGGTACAATCAAAGGTATGGAATTGATTATATGGATACATATTCCCCAGTTATACGTCAAAGTTCTCTCCGTCTGATTTATGCTCTATCTGTGGAGCATGACCTAGAACTCCACCACCTCGATGTATCAACGGCCTTTTTAAACGGACATTTACAAGAAGAAATTTTTATGAGACAACCAGATGGGTTTATTAATGCTGCTTATCCCAATAAAGTTTGTCGTCTCAATAAAGCATTATATGGATTAAAACAAGCCAGTAGAGAAGGGCATAAGACTCTTGATAATAAGCTTATATTATTAGAATTAACAGAATCCAAATACGAAAACTGCATTTATTTTAATATGAAAAGTAATAATTTAAAAACAATATTAGGTATATATGTCGACGATATAGTCATCGCATCGAATGAAAATAACTTTGTTACGAAAATAAAACAAAGTCTTTCACAAGCTTTTGAAATACGTGATCTTGGACATCCATCTTTATGTATTGGATTAGAAATTTTTAAGGAGCAGGGCTTGCTCTCAATATGCCAGACAAATTACATTCAAAAACTTATTTCGAAATACAATTTGCAAAACTCAAAACCATTTTACATACCAATGCAGGTTAAGTTAAAGCTTGAGAAGGAACCAATCATTGAAGGAGAAAACGAACCAATAGAATGCTTAAGGTATCAAGAACTTATAGGATCTTTAATGCATCTAGCTGTATTTAGTCGTCCCGATATCGCTTATAGTGTGAGCACCCTCTCTCAGTTTAGTCAAAATCCGAAAAAGCAACATTGGACCACTGCTATCAATTTACTTCGTTACATAAATGCTACAAAACACGCGAGACTTGAATTTAAAAAAACAGGGTTACCCTTGATTGGTTATGTTGACGCAAGTTGGGCGGAGGATGAGAATGATTCGAAATCTCAAAGTGGTTATTGTTTTGTACTTGCAGGTGCCGCCATAAGCTGGGAATCTAGAAAACAACAAACTGTCGCCACCTCAAGTGCCGAGGCGGAGTACATTTCATTAACTGCAGGAGCCAAGGAAGCATACTCACTTCGCTACTTACTTGAAGAGTTAAGCGGTGCCAACTTAAAAGCAACAACTATTTTTTGTGATAACCAGAGTGCTCAACATATAGCAGAATATGGCGGTAAATACTCAAGGACGAAGCATATTCATTACAAGTACCATTTCATGCGACAGAATGTACTGTCCGTGTGAAATATCTTCAGACGAATGAAATGGTTGCTGATGGCCTTACAAAGGCATTTTCAAAAGTGAAATATTATTTTTGCTTCACACATTTTGGAATTAACTTTAATTAATTGTTTTATTATTGAGGGGGAGTGTTGAAACTACAATATTAAAACTATTAAACAAACATAACTTTTTACCTTACATAAAGCTCATTAGCTGCAATCATTGAATAATCTGAACTTTACAATACCTAAAGCTAATTTGTAAGAAATGTATCTTATTCTTTTTTCTTTCTCACTCCTTCCAAATTTGTTCACTTGAATTCTAACCTCTGTTGAATAAAGAACACGTTTTTTTATTGATCAGTCTTTTTATTCGGAAATATTTTAAGAGTATTTGTAACAAACCTTTTTTGTTTACAAGTGCAAAGAAGTAAACAAAAAGGAAATTGTTTTGTCCGCCTTCTGACTCACTGCCTAATATCTTTGGCATGATAACGTCCGATGAATTTGGCCTGTAAATCTTCAAGATCATACAAACATGTTCCAATTTTGTCTCTTTTTCTACACTTTATGAACCTAGGCGCGAATTTACAGTTTTTCCCTTGGGCAAAGGAACTATGTTCAAAATTTCTTCTAAGCACTTCTTGTCCCACAATGTAATTCACGGTCTTTGCTCTCAGATTATAATTCTTTTCACCCTTGTCATGCACAGTTTTTAAATTTTCTTTAATCCTGTCTCTCAATAAGTTCAACTTTTCAGCCTTTGGAATAGTTTGCATGTCAGACTCTTTCAAACATTGTAACTTTTCTAACAGTCTGTATTCGGATCCGTGTAAGATCATGTGTTGCCCAAAAAGAGCATAATATGGGGTTGTTCCAATTGCTGAATGGTAGTCAATCCGCAGTATCGATTCGATTAGGGAAATGTACCTGTCCCATTCATTATGTTCTCTTTTAACCGTAGACCTACGTTTAAAAAAAACGACTAATCCTACGTTGACGGGTCGTTTTCGACCCTGGTATGTTTTATATGGGAATAAAGCAAAAAATGAATATTTCTTCACACATAAATTTCTTAAATGAGATTTTATCAAAAATTAATTAATATAGAAGTTATTTATTACTATTGTTTAAACATTTTCGATACATTTATTACACACATTAAGATTGTGTTCGCTTTTACAAATATTTTTGCCGCATCCGCAGCAAACAAGCTCTGTTTTGTTTTCTTTTGTTTTTGAATTTTCTTCCACACAGATTGAACATCTGCCACGCTTTTTTGGCTGGGGAGAAGAAAATCTTTGCTTTTTGGCAAGTGGGTTGAAATGTTCACTTTCTTTGTTGTTCATGGTAGCCTGAAGAGTAAGCGAACATGAAGCGCGAGGTGGTCTTGATCTGTTCAGGGTATAGTTTTTTGTCAACTAAACACCTAGATCGTGTAAAAACTTCTTCCGACTTTGCTTGCCACGCGATGTCTGATACTCTGGATCGATTTGCATAAAAATGATAAAAGCATATTCAATACTGATATATCAATAATGCTCGAAAAAACGCACATTGGCCAACGATTAGTTTTTCGTTTTGCGCTAAAGCCGGATAGCATTTTATCGGCATTGTCAACACCACCTTTTGTTTTATTATAGAATTGTATTATTTCCGGCATCATTTTGGGCTCAGGCCCTACTTCAACACTGTGGTGCATAGTGCTTTGGACGACGGCGGTGCATTTTTTTACTTGCTCTATAGGGCAAGTATTGGTTTCGTGCAGAAAAAAAAAATCGAGGTTTTAATCAAACATGACATTACGATGATAGAGAAGCCCAAAAAAGTGGTTTTCTCCATACCGTCCGTCGGTCTGTCTGTGCGTCTGTGCGTCTGTGCGGATGTGCGGATGTGCGGATGTGCGGATGTGCGGATGTGCGCTTTTTCACGTCATGCTACAGCCTAAACGGCTTGACGGATTTTCTTCAAACTTGTTATATAGCAGTTTGAAGAAAAACGGTTGTCGAGGTTTTTTTTATTTTGTTTTAGCCCGGCTCAAACTGGTACCTTTCAAGTAACGGTTTTTTTCAATTTGGATTTTCTCGAAAACGGCTCTAACGATTTTGATTAAATTTAAAATTTAGCTAACTTTAAGCATTTCTAACAAAACTGCGTTTTTTGTTTTTGCCTTAAATGGTCGTAACGAAAATCAGGTTTTAACGGCTTTTTTTCAAATAGCCATAAGTTCTCAACGGCTTGATTGAATCAACTAAAACTTTGTTTGACATAGTTTTTCATAGTGTTCTATAGGAAGGCTTAGTAAATTTTTCACTGAAGCCTTTCTAAACGGTGGCTTCCATACAACGAGCCGTTGAGTTTTAGCCAACTTTTTTTGGTTTTTTCTAATTTTCTCGAAAATGGCTCTAACGATTTTGATTAAACTTTGTGTGTTATATTCTTTTAGTGTTTTGAAGAGAACTGCGTTTTTAGTTTTTGGCTAAAAATGCAAATAACGGAGATCTGCTCTTAACGGCTTTTTTTCAAATGGCCATAAGTTGTCAACGGTTGCATCGAATTCACTCAAACTTTGTTTGGTATAGTTCCTTACAGCTTCCTATCAGATGGCATTGAGTTTTTTTCATTTTCTCTTTTTTAAATGGTGGCTCCAATACAAAGAGCCACTAGATTTTGGCCAATTTTTTCATTTTTTCTAATTTACTCAAAAAAGGCTCCCCCAATTTTTATAAAACTTTTTATGTAACATACATAGAATACTTCAAACAAAACTGCATTTTTAGTTTTTGGCTATACATGATAATAGCGGAAATTGCTTTCAACAGTATTATTAATTTGGCCATAAGTGAACATTTGTATCATTTATAACACCCAAAAGATAACGTCTTATTTTAAATATTAAAGGTTTCTTAACGTTAGCTTCGACTTTTCGCGTTTTAGCCAAATTTTTTTGGTTTTTACCAAATTTTTCAAAAATGAATTGTTCTTATTGATCTAAAAGTTTGTTTTCATCGTACTATTGCACCAACAGAGCAAGTACGTGCGACCCAGTCGTGCATTTTATTTTTCTTACTCATATACGAAACAAGTGTAGTGAAATCCGTAAATAAGAACGTTGATTGAAACAGTTGTTGCTTTTTTCCTAACAAAAGTTTCGGTGGTATACTTCTCTTATTTTTCCGAACCGTTCCAACCATGGTCAGATTCTTCTGAGGCAATATTTGTCCAAGTTGGTATGAGGAAAAAAAAGTTATCCATTGTAATGTTGTAGACCCTCACCTTGATTTTTTTCAGCTTCACCACCAACCGGTTTTCCTAAGTAGGGTTGAATCCTCCAGACGAAAGATGTTTCAGCACAAGTGCAAGCATAAAACTTGAAGCCATATTTTTCCGGCTTATAAGGCATGTACTGTCTAAATGAGCATCTGTCATGGAAACCTAGTAGCTGTTCGTCCACCGTAACACATGGTGACGGGTTGTAAAATAAAGGAAGCTGGGATCCAAACCGTGTTGTCCTTCGAAACAAACAAACGATCATTACTTTCGGAATCCACGGGTGCTTCTTCACCTTCATTATCTGTTTCACTTGATTCACACTCCAGCAACAAAATCTTCATCACAACCCGGAGAAAACTCTTTATTACTTGAAGAACATCTGGACATTTTTCCAAAATATTTGTTTTTATTTGATTTTTGATTGAATATAAATAAATACAAAATTTCACTCCCTTTTTCAATGCAAACGCAACGAAATTTCCATACAAAATGCAAAAACATATGACGGGTCGAAAACGACCCCATATGAAAAAAAGACCCAAACTCAAAAAAAGCAAAGTCATTTTAGTTTTAAAAAATGTTAACGGTTGGATTTCGATAGATTACAGTCCAAGCAACAAAGTCATGGAAAGGTAGCTTAAAATAGTAATTAGTTTTTAAAATATCTGAAGTAAAAAAAAAAATTTGGGTCGAAAACGACCCCAACGTAGGTCTACGTTGTCAAGATTTCCCTATTTACCCTTTCTGATGCGTTAGCTTGAGGGCTATAAAAACCTGTTCGTATGTGATTAACTTTATACGTCTCTATTAGTTTGGCGAACTCTTGGGAAACAAACTGTTTGCCATTATCGCTGTGTATAAATTGAGGTGTACCAAAAAGGTGAAATATATTGGCTTCGAGAAAATTGGATATATTTATGGCACTTGCCTTTTTCAGTGGCTTGAGAAAAATGAATTTCGTGAAATGATCGATCGCGATGAATGACATTGAATTCCCTTGTTTTGTCCTGGGATATGGCCCTAATAGGTCAACATAAATACGTTGCATTGCTCTCTCGGTAATCATCTGTTTTCCCATAAGAGGTCGCAGAATTGTATTAGGTGATTTGACGCTTTTACACACCTCGCAAGTTCTTATATATGATTGAATTTGCTTTGCCATGCCTGGCCAAAAATAGTTCTGCCCTACTTTGTATAGTGTTTTTGCGAAACCACCATGACAGTTGCCAATGTCGTGAGCATACTTAATCACCTCATGGGTAAGTTCTTCTGGTAACCACAATCTCCACAGGTCACTCTCGTCATCTTCTCCATTCCTGAACTTAACCCTTCTATAAATCATGTCATCAGATATACACGTATCTTGCAAACTATCTTGGTTGGCAAGAACGTCCACTTTCAATTTTGCATAATTGCCTGAGAAGAAGTGTGGAGAATTTAAATCTATTTCATAACGCGGATGATTGCTACAAATTTCATCCATATTAACACGGGAAAGGGTATCCGGAACGACATTTAATGATCCCTTGCGGTGCTCCATTTCAAAATCATATTCCTTGCAACTTCAAACTCCATCTTGCAAGTCGACCTGATAAATCTTTAGTTGTCATAAGCCATTTCAGGCTGGAGTGATCCGTTATAATTTTGAAATGAAGACCGTCCACATAAGGCCTAAACTTATTTACGCATATTATAGCGGCTAAGCACTCTAACTCTGAAACTGAATAGTTTCTTTGAGCCTTATTGAGTTTTTTCGAAACGAACGCTAGTGGTCTTTCCCGCCCTTCCTCATCTTCCTGAAATAGGACTCCTCCTACACCGGTGGTGGAAGCATCGCATTGTATTACGAAAGGCCTTCTAAAATCAGGCTGGGCTAGAACAGGTGCAGTTGTTAAACTTTCTTTGAGCTTGTTAAAAGCTTCAATTGCTTCATCATTCATTTTGAACTCTTTAGATTTCTTAAGGCAGTCAGTAAGTGGAGCTGCTATTTCTGCGAAGTTGTGTATAAATTGCCTATACCAGCCCGCCATTCCTAGAAATCTTCGCACCTGACGAATGGTTTTTGGTACGGGAAACTCAATGATTGCCTCAAGTTTTTCTGGATCTGTTTGTAATGAACCTTGCCTAATTATATACCCTAAAAATTTTATCTCCTTCTGACAAAACTTACTTTTTTCAACATTGATGGTAAGATTGGCTTTTTTAAAACACTCAGCTACTTCTTTCAAAAGTTTTAAATGTGATTCGAAAGTAGCTGAGCAGCATAACAGGTCATCAATATAAATCCATACATACTCTCTTAATCGTCCCGAAATAACTTTATCCATCACTTGGGTCATTGTCTGTGCCGCATTGCACAGCCCAAAAGGCATTACATTGAATTGCGTCAGTGGTCGACCTGGGACTGCAAATGCTGTCTTTTCTTTTGAACTTTGTTCAAGGGGAATTTGCCAAAAGGCATGCTTTAGGTCGATTATCGATATAAAAACTGTATCTTTGACTCTGCTAAGTAAGCCGGTAATGTTTGCTAATGGATATGCGCTTTTTTTTGTCTTGCTATTGAGTTTCCTAGAATCCAAACCGAGTCTTAATTTCCCCTCCTTTTCCAAAAGACATACTGGAGAACACCAAGGGCTATTGCTCTCCTCAATGACTTTTAGGTCGAGCATTCTGTCCAGCTCTTTATACATTTGCTCTTGGCGAACTGGAGATACAGGGTAATGTTTAGCTTTTATTGGGACCTCATTTCCGGTATCAATAACGTGTTCACAAACATTGGTTCGGCCGAGTCCACTTTTGGAAAATGACGGAAAAAGAGCAATCACCTTGTCAAGTTCGTACTTTTGCATTGGACTTAGGTCATGGCTTTTGTTATCGCAATCAGCCGTTCGATTTTCTTGGACTGACAGTTCAGACAAAATTTGGGGAGCAACTTTAAACTCTCGCCAAAAGTTTATTCCCAAATATACTTTTTGCTGGAGATTGGGTACTATATAAAAGTCAATATCTTTCGTGATGTTGTTGAAGGTAACTGAGATTCTAGAAAAACCTAAAATATTCTGCTTAGTGCCGTCGGCAGTGCTGAGTTGGGACCTTAGGTTTTTGATTCCGATAGAATTTCTTTTCAGGAACTCTAGAGAGTCCTTACCTAAAACACTAACAGAAGCTCCTGAATCTAGTAATGCAAACGCTGGTTCGCCAGCTAGCGTGATATTTACAAATGGTCTTGTGTCAGTACTATCATTCAAAAATGTACTTTCAAGGACTTTTCGAAAGTTTTTTCTAGCTATGAACCTGTTTCGACATTTTTGAATTTTATTCGAGATTATTTGTCTGTTTTCATTTCCAAAAATTCTATCTCGAGCTGCCTGATAGTTCAACTTTCTTTGATGTAAAGAAGGTCTAACTACTTTGTTTGTAACTAGGGAATTTTGGGGTGTTTCAATTTGGTGCAAAATTTTTGGAACTGTGGTTGTCATATCAGAGTTATTATAATTGGTTTGTCCATTAGGTTGCCTATGGCTGTCTAATGGAAGGTGTACATCTATTGACTCGGGGATAGGTAGGACGTCGAACGAGAGTCCCCGGTGGCCATCTCGCTCCCTGACTTGTTGTCCAAGTGCTTTTGACATTGTGGAGTAGTGACGTTCTTTTTTCCACAGCGGTAGCAAAATAAGTTCCTTGCCTTTGAAGGACATTCGTAGAAGGAATGACCGATCTGGTCACAATTCCAGCATCGGAACTTAGTAGTGTCTAATGGATATTTTGGAGGCATAGCTCTCCGAAATTGTGTAAAAGCTGCTAACTCTTTTTCTTGGCAGGTATCGTTGTCATTACTGTTAACATTTTCATTCTCTCTTATGTTTCAGATGCGGTAATTCAAATCATTTTATTGCACTTTTTCTTCGCGGCACGATAGGGGTAGGGGAATTTATTTAATTAAAATTATTTATTTAAACGAAATTACTACCGCGAACAATTCAATTAAAAAAAAAATATTAAAAAAGAAAATAAGTTCTGAACGCGTACCGACGGCGACACACGACACGAATTTACTAATGAAACCTATCAATAGGCCACACACGAATAACGCGAAAAGAAGAACGAAAAAAAAGTGCAACTCCAGCTTGATAAAATAGCTGTCACCACGACTGCTCAGCTGGGGTGGGTTTTGTGGAAGAATTTTTGTGTTTCTTTTGATAAACTTGATTGATTAAACAATCAAAATCGTTTATCAAAAGAAGGAAATATTCGCTTGCACAGTAGGGTGCAAAAAAAAGCGGGCGCCAGGAATTTTTTTTTAAAACCGAATTAGAAAATTCCAAAACTAATTATGGAAGATAACGAACCGATGCTTGAAATAAAAAGAAAGAATATTATATTGAAGTTGTTATTTTATTGTTTTGGGAAACCATGGGAGATGGGACAGAAGATCCCTGGACTAAAACCCAAAAGTCTTTTCAAATAAAAAAAGTGTTATAGACACAATATTTAATACGGCCGTTTGGCTCAAGGTAAGCAATTGGTAATTAAACAAAAAGAAAGGCAACTAATAAAAGAAAATATAAAAGAAAAAAATGGGTCTTTAACAAAGTTAAGGAGCGTACAAAAAAAAAAATATGAGCTAACCTAGTACAAGAATATAAATATATATACTTTGGAATTACAAATATATGTGGGAATAAAACTCAATAACAATTCTATCAATAACAATTTAATTAATTCTTCTTTTTTTAAATGATATAAAAATCAAAATGACAAAGGTAGCCAATGTTATGTGACGTCTTGCTCGGTTGAGTGCTTCTTTTCATCTGTCTCGTCTTCGTATTCTCTCGTCTTGGCTTTGACAATGTTTCGATTCGGCTTTGATCTTTGCTTCACAGGGTGTTACAGTCTTGATTTGGTGCTAGCTTTGAAACTTGATATCCTACAATCGGCCATCTTGTATATTTTACGTCCTCGGAAAATCATCTTACGTCTTGGAAAGCGTTTTATTATTCGTCCTTGGATAGTATTTGTTCCTTACCACCACGTGATAGCCATCATTTTTCGAAATATCATCATAAGAGGTTAACGTCTAATTTTTCGTGACATCGGCTGTTGAAGTGATCATCGTACGTACAGGTTATTCATGAAAAGGTTTTGGGTCCTCGTTAGACACCGTAAGGTCGTCGACATCGTCTTCTGATTCATCTTCGGTCATGACATCATAAGGATCAGGATCGCTCCATGGTTTCATGTTGTCTGCACTGGATGTAGTTGTGCGTGGTCCGTCGTGGCAACCGACTTTTTGTACTTCGTACCTATCGTGTGGGGAGATCTTCGTGACCTCATAAGGACCTAGAAATTTGCGAGAAATTTTTTGATTAGAACCAAATTGGGTTTTTTTAATTGCAACTACATCATTAAGTTTGTATTTAGTAGCTAACTTTCGCTTCTTTTTAAAAGTTTTCCGGTTTTCTTCTTGAACTGCCTTAATAGAAGACTTAGTAATTTCACGTGAACTTTCACGTGCTTGTTCAAAGGCTAGCCGAATTTCCTCGTTCACAGCTTCTGCAAGATCAATATCTTGCACCCTACGCATCCTAACTCCAAAAAGTAATTCAAATGGAGTTCTTTTAATACTCCTGTGTCATGTGGAATTCAGACACTCTTGTAGTTGAAAAGTGAACCTGAACCACTTTGTTGGGTCATCCGCCGACAGCTTGGCCAAAACGGAAACAATTACCCGGTTGACCCTCTCAACTTGACCGTTTCCTCTGTTAACTCCTGTAGTGATTAAAGAATGTTGAATTTTTTGCCCCTCGCAGTAATCTCGGAAGGCGTTAGATGTAAACGCGACACCTCTGTCCGAAATTATGCGACTTGGATTGCCAAAAACGGCTCTTTGCAATTCTAGTTTTGAGATGAGTTCAGCCGTTCCTGTCGATTTTACAGGGTAAAACCAGACAAACTTTGTGAATGCATCAACTACACAAAGAATAAAAGAATACTGCTTGTTCGTAACCGAGGGAGGACCCAAATGGTCTATGTGGTAGGTATGTAAAGGCTCTTCTTCTTTGCAAATGGGGTTAAGAAATCCCTCCTGCTTGCCACTCTTTCGTTCACGGACGATGCATTGTATACAATTTCGTCGGCATGTTTCTATCTTTTGCTTTAGATTTGGAATAAAATAGTCACGTCTAATTACTTCTTCCATCTTGCGAGTACCAAAATGCCCTTCAGAGTGAACTGACTTGATTATTTCGTCCTGCATCTTCTTTGGTATGCACAGTAGTTTGTTGCCTTCGTAGTTCATTTTGTAGACTATTTCTTGCTCCATAAAGAAATTTTCATAAGGTCCATTCTTCAAAGCTGATTTTACGGCCAAAAGGTATTCGTCTTTATCTTGAGCGCTCCTCAATTTCGCAAGGAATTCGGAATTCACAACCATTACGATAGCATTCCTGCTCAATGCGTCAGCGTGCTTCATGCTGGTCCCTGGTCGGTGCTCTAGTATGTAGTCGAACTCTTGTAATGTTAGCGCCCACCCTGCAATCCTTGAAGATATCTCCTTCCGTTCCATGGTGCCCTTGAACGCCAGACAGTCTGTTACAATTTTGAAATGAAGGCCAAGGAGATACGCTCTGAATCTCTTCAACGCCCTGACAATAGCCAGAACCTCCAGCTCATAACTGCAATAACTTTCCTCCGACTTTTTTGTTTTCTTGCTGTAATAATAAACAGGGTGGAGCTTTCCGTCATCGGCTTTTTGAAGTAGAACCGCCCCGTATCCGAACTTACAAGCGTCGGTGTGAACTTCGGTTTCTGCTTCTTGTTGGTACAGCTTCAGAACTGGGCTAGCGGCCAAAATGCTTTTTAATTTTTCGAAAGCTACTTTTTCGGCACAGCCAAAGTTAAAAGTACTATCCTTTTTGAGAAGAGCTGTCAATGGCTTAGCGATTAAGGAATATTCAGGAATAAATTTTCGGAAATACCCTGTTAAGCCCAAAAAACTCTGAATCTTTTTGATAGAATTTGGCTCTGGAAACCTCATAACTGCAGCCGTCTTGTGTTGTGATGGTTTTACGAAACCAAACTCAATTTCATAGCCCAAATATATAATCTTTTCGCAAAGAAATTGGCATTTTTTCCAATTGATCTTTAGGCCATAAGAAGAGGCTAAGTCGAGTACCTTCCTCAGGTTCTCCATCGCTTCGTCATATGATGATGAAAGGACAATGACGTCGTCCATATACAAGAGTACAATACCTTCCGATATTAATGGTCTGAAAACTTGGTTGATGTGTTTTTGGAATACTGCCGGCGACGTACTAAGACCAAAAGGCACTTTATTGAACTCATATTGCCCGCTGTGAAATACAAATGAAGTGTACTTACGACTCTCTTCGGCAATATCTACGTGGAAAAAGCCATTCTCCAAGTCGAGTGTGGAAAATATTGTCGACTTGCTAAGGGAATCGACCTGGTCTTCTATGAGGGGAAGGGGATAGCGATCGCGAACTATAACTTTGTTAAGGCGACGATAGTCGATACAGAGTCTTTTCGATCCATCCTTTTTGTCGGCAAGGACGATTGGGCTTGCGAACTCTGAATCGCTGGGCCTTACTACACCTGCTCTAAGCCATTCTGTAATCTGATCGTGTACAATTTCTTTCTCTAGGGGGGCCAATCGCCTTGGGTTTTGATAAATCGGTGTTTCATTCTTAAGAACAATATTCATTTGTACTTTAGTTGACTTTTCCTCTTTAGGGTTGTAATTGAAAACCAAATCCTTAACAGCGTCTGTGTATCTTCTATTTCCTATTGTAATGTCGCCTTCCGTTGTACAAGAATTTATACTCAGATAACACGAAACGTCATCTCTTGACTCTGTGACAGAAACTTTACCATCCTTCGAAATGCTGATATTTGTACCATTGAGTACATTCCTTCCAACTATCATTGGTACTTTCAAAAAGGTTTTAGACATAACAAAGATGGTTGCATTCGACTTGTATTCATCAATCTGTAGGTTACCTTTAAAAGATCCTAAGGCTTCTACAGGTGCTTTAGACAACCCTTGAACCTCAATTTTGTTTAGTTCCAACTTTGGTGACCCAAGCTTTATAAATTCTTCACATGTAATGATAGTTAAATCACTGCCTGAGTCAACAAGGCATAATATTTCCTTACCATTTAACTTAACAAGCTTCCTGGCATTGGTCTCACTAACTCTAGCACAATTGGTAGTCTTAGGCTTAGTACAGGAAGTTGACTTGTGCCCAAATTCGTTACACCGAAAACATTTAAGGCCTTTTTGACAATTAGAACTTCTATGTCCCCTTTTACCACAATTATAACACCTTTGTGATGGACTTGCCACGTTGCTTGCTACGGAATCTGTCTTAACTGATTGCTTAGGGCCATCTTTTAATCGAGCTAACGAAAGGTCTTCCTTAAAAGTTGAATAGAGTTTTAACTTTGCCTTAAAATCGCTCATCGCGTTAGCCCCATAAAGGATTACCTTGTTGCTTGGAGTATCTTCGATACCCTTAATGACGTACTGGATGATTGCTTGGTCGTCGAAACGCCCTAGTGCCCCCAACTCCCTCATCTTCAAAAGATAGTCTTGAACACTTTCGTTCCTCTCCTGCCTCCTCTTGGTCATTTTTTGGTGAATATCTACTGAAGAGAACTCTGTGCCGAACTCTTCTATCAGAAATTTTTTCAGCTCGGGAAAAGAGTATAAATCTGTTCGAGCCCTTAGCGCCAACTTTGCTGATCCTGTCAGTAAACGTTTTGTGAAAATTAATTTTTCTAGCTCCGACCAATTGAGAGACAAAGCTGCCGATTCAACATCTTCTAACCAGCTTCTTACGTCATAAGAATCACTTCCGGAAAACTCTGGGACAATGTTTAACGTGTCTTTGAACGTTATCGAGGACCGAGATCTACTTGCTAAATCGTGGACTTCAGTTTTCATTGCGGATATCTCAAGCTCTCTTCGAAAATTTTCCTCCCTAGCTGACAGTAGTGATTCTCTTATTTTTAGATACTCTAGTTTGCTTATTACATCTGTTGGACTCGAAGAGCTTTGCGGTGGCGTCATCCTTTTTATGTTTTCCACACCTGTGTCACCCGCTAGTTGCTTACCCGACTCTTTATTCCCTTCTATCGAAATATCCGATACTCCTCCACCAACCGCCAAACTACTTGTTTTCCCATGACCTATTTCTTTGCCATGTGCCCCTTGATTGTCACTCGTGGGTGCACCTAACCTCAAATCATCCGCATTGCCTTCACCTTCTAATAAATAATCAAGTGAACTACCTGCATTTGCTAAAAAATTACCAGCATTTTGTTTTTCTTTAATTTGATTTATTTTCTCCCATTCTTGCCAAGAAATATGAAGTGGAGCCTTTTTGTTCGCCAACCAAGACTCTCTTGTAAAAAGGTCCAATTCCATCTGCCTAATAGCATGCGAGATATCATCTGCACTATCGTCGTTTATACCTGTGCTATTCGGGTTTTTATTATTTTTAGCTTCTTCTTGAGACGCCATAGCTTAATTGACTTTATTGGACAAATTGGAGTCGGCCTTACAAACCACAATGAAGCAAGTTTGGTTCGATCGAACAATTTTAGCAGCGTATTGGTTGAATTTAGGTTTTAATTAAGAGGTACTCTACTTCTTGGTTAGTAGTATTTTAATGTACTCACAGTTTTGGAGATTTATACTTATTTTTCCTTGAAGCAATAGATTCTACTTCAAAACCGATTTTTCCTCTTAGTGGATTTTTCTTTTTTAGTCGCGACCGGTTTCACCGTAATCCTAGCGGGAATCTTTTTACCGCTCGACGAGTGGAAATCAAAAAAAAAAAATAATTTCAGAAACCAAGTTAGTTTTTTACTCAAGGGCCTTTTCACCTTATCCCACTCCTGACACCAAATTTTTGTGGGAATAAAACTCAATAACAATTCTATCGATAACAATTTAATTAATTCTTCTTTTTTTAAATGATATAAAAATCAAAATGACAAAGGTAGCCAATCTTATGTGACGTCTTGCTCGGTTGAGTGCTTCTTTTCATCTGTCTCGTCTTCGTTTTCTCTCGTCTTGGCTTTGACAATGTTTCGATTCGGCTTTGATCTTTGCTTCACAGAGTGTTACAGTCTCGATTTGGTGCTAGCTTTGAAACTTGATATCCTACATATATATATTTATATTCAAAATGAAACACAAACTACTTATCTTATTTTTGTAACGACTCCTATCTCCTATCTCCTTTTCGTCTCAATCTTTACACGTCTCGAATCCTTAATCCAAAATTTTTATTCTCCACAATTAAAACAAATGTCTCCTCCTCGATTTTATTTTTCTTTCTCCAAATTTCTCGATATTTTTCTTTTTTTCCTGTATGCTTTCAAGGCTCTCGCAAGAGTGCCTTCCAAGCTCATCTTTAACAACCACTTTCTTCCCTCGTCCATTCCAATCATTCACTCATACATACAACGATACAACACAACCATTCGTTTCGAGATCATCGGTCACGGCTTCCTGGAAGCATGACGCTCTCCTAGAAAACAACCGTGGTGGGATCTAACGAAACATACTCACTGTCACACAAACACAAACACGGTTTCAACAAGTTGTTGGATTTATTTCCAAAACTTACCAAAACTTACTCTCACGCACACAAGCAACGTTTCGACAAGTTGTTGGATGTGTTTCCAAAACTTGTCGAAACATTATGGACGAGTTCAGACTATTTTCCAACTAAAACTCTTTTCGAGAAAAATTGAAAAGAAATAAAATTGAGGAGAAGTCTGCACTAGGCTTTTTCCTATTAAATACTCTACAACTATCGCGCGGGATTCGAAGCGTGAATTATTCAACAAACTATTTTCGAAGATACAGAGAGGATTTTCAAAATTCTACAAAACTAATCTAATCGCGTTAAGAACCCATTTTGTACATTAAACAAATTTACATTATTTTAAGAGAAAAGTTAAAATTACGTTACGTTAAAATGAAAAGATTTTAATAAAAAGATGTTAAGTTGTTGTTGGTCGTTTTAAGTAAGTAAGAGTCCGCCTGACTCGTTAATTCTTCGGCTCATCCGCCGGCTCTCTTCTCGTTTTATTACGTCATACTCGAACACCTGCTTGGGTTGCTTTTGCAAAATAAGGCTAGGTACACCACTGGTTGATGAGACCATGGTTGCCCTCAACTTCGCCAATATTTTGCAGCCACAACGAGAAAAAGAAAAGGGAAAAAGAACGACCGAAGGGAAGTTTTTGTTGCGGTAAAATTTACCGTAACAAATTCCACCCTTACCTCCCAAGAAATGTGTTTACTTTTCAGGAAAAATAAACCATATCTTCATACTCGGCCAGGATTGGAGGGTAAAAGAACAGGGTGTACAACACAACACAGGGTTACCATCATATAAGAAAAAGAAAAAAAAATAATTAGTGGCACGAATTGAAAATATATAATTGGACGATTTTCCAAAAAAAACAAACAAGGTACAAAAAAATTACGATTTAAAAGAAAGATTAAGGGACTTTTGACTAAGTGTCAATAAATGGCTTTAAATCCTTAACGTGCCACGTCCCCAGATCCTTCCCTTTATCGTCTGTCAGGAGGTATGTCCAAGGTGACATCCTCCTTCTGACCCTAAATGGACCAACAAATTTGGTCGCTAATTTAGCAGCAAAGTAATTTGCCGCATCGGACAGAGCATAATTCCTACGCCACACGAAATCACCAGGTTGAAACTGTTTGTCTCTTCTCCTCAAATTTTAAGTTTTAGCGGTCTTATTTCCCGCCGCTTCCAACTTCCTAGCTGTCTCCTGTCTCAGTTTCTGAAACTGCCTAACAGTATCCCCTCTTTCTTGGTCCCTATCACTATCGCTAAGCCCTACATCATGGCAACTAGTTACCATGTTCCTACCAAAATTCACAAAATAAGGCGAAACACCTAACAGCTCATGTTCCGAAGTTCGGATAGCACAGGTAACTTTTGTCAATTGCATATCCCAACTCCGCTGGTTTTCCGAGAAATACACTCGGAGCGTAGTCTTAATTATTTGGTTTATGCGCTCCGCAGGATTGGCTTGCGGATGGTAATGCGCCGTATACCGAAGTTGTGACCCGTACGCTTCACTAAGCGTCTTCAGTTCTTTGCTACGGAACTGGGGACCGTTGTCACAGACGATCCACTTTGGAACACCGCAGAGAAGAAAACGTTTTCTTCCAATTCTCGACAAACCGCTTCCGCCGTTGCGGACCGTAACGCGAACAACAGGGGAAATTTACTAAAATAATCGACGACCGTTAAAATATATATAAAACCGCGCGACGACTTCGGAAGTGGACCAACTAAGTCCACACAAATCATATCCCACGGTTGGGAATTTCCCACCCTCTCGGTCATAAGACCAGCTGGCCTCTCATTCACCGGTTTCACTTTTTGGCAAGTCTTACAACACCTAACATATTTCGTTATGACACTCCTCATTTTGGGCCAGTAATACTTTTCTGCTACCCTAGCAAAAGTCTTTTTAACGCCCATGCGTCCTGAAAGCGGAGCATCATGGCAATCGTTTAGAATCTTTGCCCTATCACCTTTCCCTACAACTAACTTCCACTCCTCATTCTCGTTGTGAACAACAATATGGTTCACCCTAACATGTTTGTAGAGCCGCCCAAGCTCAACTCGCCAGGATGGGTATTCTTACGGGCGCTTTTCTACCTGTGATTTCATTTTGATCACCCAAGGGTCCGAATCCGCTTCAGAGACACCGGCTACTTCGGGGACTCCTCGCGACAACATATCAGGAACGACATGTTCTTTGCCCTTTCGATGGATGATCTTGAAATCAAATTGTTGGAGCCGAATGGCCCAACGAGCTAACCTACCCTGCGGATCCTTAAGATTGCTAAGCCAGATCAGTGAGTGGTGATCAGTCACTACGGTAAATTGAACACCTTCGAGATACGGCCGTAACTTTTCGATCGCCCAAAGAACCGCTTAACATTCCTTTTCGGTCGTAGAGTAGTTCCTTTCATTTCTATTCAGTGACCGACTCAAATAACAAATGGCTTTTTCGCCATGCTCAAACTCCTGCGAAAGTATGGCCCCGAAACCAAAATCTGACGCGTCTGTTTGGACAACAAACGGCCGAGAAAAATCCGGACATGTCAGAATCGGTGCCGTAACCAAACACTCTTTGGCTTTCCTAAAACTCTCCTCACATTCTTGGATCCACTCAAATTTCTTACTTTTCTTTAAGAGATCGGTAAGAGGCCTAACTAAAATTGCAAAATTTGGCACGAATCTTCGATACCAGGAAATAGTCCCTACAAAACTCCTAATTTCCTTCACATTTTTCGGTGGAGGAATCCTCATCATGATTTCCACTTTTTCCGGGTCTACATGGAGCCCGTTCCTATCAACTACATAACCTAGAAATTTCAAAGAAGGCCTACAGAAATTACACTTTTCCCTACCTTCTTTTAAACCCGCCTCTCCTAGGCTTTTAAAAACTTCTTTGAGAATTTCTAGGTGTTTCTCAAAAGAATCGGTGACAATGATAATGTCATCTAAGTACACAAAGACGAACGTTTCGAAATCGGGACCTAGAACGTCGTCAATAAACCTTTGCCATGTCGCTGGTGAATTATGAAGCCCGAATGGCATCCTACAAAATTGAAAAAGACCCCTCCCTGGCACGGTAAAGGCTGTGTACTTACGCGATTCTTCCTCCATTGGAATCTGCCAATAAGCAGATTTAATGTCTAATGAGGACAAGTACTTCGCGTTTCGAAGCTTGTCCAAAATCGCCGAAATAAATGGTAGTGGATAAGCATCCCTATCAGTAACCTCATTCAATTTCTTATAGTCAACGCAGAACCGATAACTGCCGTCTTTCTTCTTAACGAGAAGAATCGGCGATGCCCAAGGACTCTTTGACTTCTCGGTCACTCCAGCTTCCAACATCTCTTGGAGTTCCTGATCGATATGTTTCTGAATCGCGGATGAAACAGGGTAGTGTCGTTGCTTAATTGGTTCTGCGGACGTCCTAATCTTGTGCTCAACTAAGTTGGTGCACCCTAATCCCTCGGTCATTGATTTAAAAAGTTCTCCGAACAAGTCTTCTAACTTCTTACTTTCAAAATCGTCCAAATCCGATTTTTCTTTAATCGCTACCATGTCTATTACCGAAGCCACCATTTCCTGGCTTGAAAAAATCCACATACCAGATCTCAAATCCGGGACTATGCCCGATAGTGCCCAAAAGTCGGCACCTAAGATCAATTGGTGTGGGAGATTCGGTATAACCAGACATTCTATTAAAATGGATCTATTCTCAACCTCCGCTGAGAAATAGACCCAGCTACTCCTACACCTGCCCCATCTGCTAACGCTACTGACCCAACACTACTCTTTTCTAATCTAAGCCCTAATTCTTTCAAAATTTTCCACCCGTCACCACCCACAATGGTACGAGAGGCTCCTGAATCAAGAAGTCCCAAAAATTTGACTCCATAAACCCTAACTCCTAAATATGGTCTAGTGTCCCTACCGCTTGCCGCTAACGTGAAACTCAAATGAACTTGTGGTACCAGTTGATCGCCAGCAGACGACCTTACTAACGCCGACGGGTCTCCTGTCCTGCTGACACAAGAGCCCGTTTCCCATTTCCCGAACACCGCCTACAATCCCAACGATAAACACCTACAGCCCCACAACCAAAACACTTCCTTTGCACAGAACAGTTTTGTGCCAAATGACCATCCCTGTTACAATTGTAACACCTAACTACCTGTCTAAAAGGGTTTTATGGGACTGGAGCAACAGCCGCAACTCGGTGTTGTCCGGACGAACTCGGTTGGTAACCACATTCAGGTTCCAACAAATGCCTACCTCTACTTGGTGGAGTAAAACTGTCCACGTTTACCTTAAGGGTATCTAGTTCCCTACCTAGGATAGCAAGTTCCTTAACCGTCTTTGGTTTGGAGCTCGCTATCTGCACCTGATAAAACGGGTCTACATTCTTCCTCAAAATAGAAATGATTCTTCCCTCTGATAAAGGTTCCGACAATCTTCAGAACAATGTCCTCATGGTGGCAAGATACGCGCCGAAAGTTTCATCCTTTCCCTGCGAACGCCGATTTATGTCTTCCAATAGAAAATCATCGTAATTCGCAGGAAGGAACTCCGCTTTGAGTTCCTTGACGAGTTCCTGCCAATCTTCCAAATCTTCCCTAACCGTCCTATACCACATAAGGGCCCTACCCGACAAAAGCTCCGAAGCGGATTTGAAAAGGTGGGAGTCCGGAACATCGTTAGCCAGACAAAGTTCCTCCACTTTTTCCAGGAATGAATTCACTGATGCTCCATTAGAGTCACCAGTAAATTTCACCCCCCACTTCCCTACACGTTCGGTGCATTTCTGTTGAACGACCATTTGTTCAGCAAAAGTGTCACCCCTATCAACCCTATGTCCTAATGGGACCCTAGCATTAATACAACTGACTGAAGGACTACTGCCAAAACGACTTGGTTCAGGCAATGACCCTCCAGCCAGTCCTAACGCAGACCGCACATCACTTGGGGTCTAACCAACTTGTACCTGAAGTTGGGTTTGCCTTTTAAACGGAGTCTTTTCTTTCTCAACTTCCTCTTCCCTATCACTATTCTCACTATCGCCAGTGAGATCTCCTAATAAACATAAAACTTTATTACGAAGTGAGCTGATAGCATCTTCTTCGTCTTCTGCTTCACAAGGGGTCCTAGCTAACCTACCTATACACCATTCAATCTTTGGTACAATCTTAATGTACTCCGAAGACTTTGGATTCTTCGGAGGTACTTTAAGAAGGCCCCTAATCTCCTCAATTTTAGCTTCTATAGCATCCTTATCCTCCTCATAGGTGAACGGGTACACCATGCTAACCTCCATCGAGTTTCTCTTGACGAGCAACCTCAATGACCTCAATGCCTTTCGCATCTCATCAACCGAACCTACTTTTAAACCCCTGACCTTCATCTCATAGGCCAGTTCGTCCTGCGCTAACCTTCTCATATTCATATTTATAAAAACAAACTAATTAATCACACACGAGAAAATCAAAAAAGTTACTAAAACAAAAAATAGAAAAAAACTTGGCAATCCTTAAAAAATTGTATTTTTATATATAAAAAAAAGTATCCACTACAATAAATACTCGAAAAAACAAGAAATTCTACCTATAATTTGTTTACTTCCCGATATTATAGGTATAAAAAAAACTATTAAATTTTCACCCAGAAAATTCTCGCGTTGGTGGCAACCGTAAACACCAATCACAATCAAAAAATAACCACAGCAAAAAAAATTAACTATAACCCCGAATTGTTTTCTTCTAAGAAAAAATAATATATAATATACTATCACCAAAACAAAAAAAAACTCCTCTTAATATTTACTCAATTTTTAAGATATAGCGATATCGTGAAATATTCCACGAGAAAAAAACAACAAGAAAAACTATCACCTATCCTTGAAAAGAATTCAATGTAATTTACACTCGATGTACAAACACAAAATAATAACACAAAATATCCCACGAGAGAAAAAAGAAATAAAAAAAAACTATCACCTATCACTGAAATACAATCAATTTGATTTCCACTCAAACACGAAAATAAATGTCACTATATAAGAAGGTATCTCACGCGAGAAAAAAAAATATCTAACAAAACCAAACAAAAAAACTCTAACCAAGGTACCTAATCAACAAAAAAAAAAATTAATAAAATGAAATAGAGAACAAAAAAAAATATGTATATAATACAAAAGACACCACAGAATTAAAAAAAAAAACGAGTTTACAACACTAACAAAATAAAAAAATATCACCAAAAAACTTGTTGTTTTCAACTCCTTCTTAGTTTAGCTGGATCCCCTTCACTGCTCCGCCTTTTTATTCCACAACAATTTGCTTGGCCACGAGAAACACTACACCAAAAATAAAAAAAAACAATTAGCTTTCAATCAAAAAAATTGTTGAGAGAAAGAAAAAAAAAAACACAATAAATACAATAAAAAAAACTCTTCCACTTTGGGCCCTTAACGTTGGGCACCACTTTATTGCACTTTTTCTTCGCGGCACGATAGGGGTAGGGGTATTTATTTAATTAAAATTATTTATTTAAACGAAATTACTACTGCGAACAATTCAATTAAAAAAAAAATATTAAAAAAAGAAAATAAGTTCTGAACGCGCACCGACGGCGACACACGACACGAATTTACTAATGATACCTATCAATAGGCCACACACGAATAACGCGAAAAGAAGAACGAAAAAAAAGTGCAACTACAGCTTGATAAAATAGCTGTCACCACGACTGCTCAGCTGGGGTGGTTTCTGTGGAAGAAGTTTTGTGTTTCTTTTGATAAACTTGATTGATTAAACAATCAAAATCGTTTATCAGAAGAAGGAAATATTCGCTTGCACAGTAGGGTGCAAAAAAAAGCGGGCGCCAGGATTTTTTTTTTTAAACCGAATTAGAAAATTCCAAAACTAATTATGGAGGATAACGAACCGATACTTGAAATAAAAAGAAAGAATGTTATATTGAAATTGTTATTTTATTGTTTTGGGAAACCATGGGACAGAAGATCCCTGGACTAAAACCCAAAAGTCTTTTCAAATAAAAAAAGTGTGATAGACACAATATTTAATACGGCCGTTTGGCTCAAGGTAAGCAATTGGTAATTAAACAAAAAGAAAAGCAACTAATAAAAGAAAATATAAAAGAAGAAAATGGGTCTTTAACAAAGTTAAAGCGCATACAAAAAAAAATATAAGCGAACCTAGTACACGAATATAAATATATATACTTTGGAATTACAAATATATATATTTATATTCAAAATGAAACACAAACTACTTATCTTATTTTTGTAACGCCTCCTATCTCCTATCTCCTTTTCGTCTCATTCTTTACACGTCTCGAATCCTTAATCCAAAATTTTTATTCTCCACAATTAAAACAAATGTCTCCTCCTCGATTTTATTTTTCTTTCTCCAAATTTCTCGATATTTTTCTTTTTTTCCTGTATGCTTTCAAGGCTCTCGCAAGAGTGCCTTCCAAGCTCATCTTTAACAACCACTTTCTTCCCTCGTCCATTCCAATCATTCACTCATACATACAACGATACAACACAACCATTCGTTTCGAGATCATCGGTCACGGCTTCCTGGAATCATGACGCTCTCCTAGAAAACAACCGTGGTGGGATCTAACGAAACATACTCACTCTCACACAAACACAAACACGGTTTCAACAAGTTGTTGGATTTGTTTCCAAAACTTACCAAAACTTACTCTCACGCACACAAACAACGTTTCGATAAGTTGTTGGATGTGTTTCCAAAACTTGTCGAAACATTATGGACGAGTTCAGGCTATTTTCCAACTAAAACTCTTTTCGAGAAAAATTGAAAAGAAATAAAATTGAGGAGAAGTCTGCACTAGCCTTTTTCCTATTAAATACTCTACAACTATCGCGCGGGATTCGAAGCGTGAATTATTCAACAAACTATTTTCGAAGATACAGAGAGGAGCGTTACTTTAATCATTTTCGAAATTCTACAAAACTAATCTAATCGCGTTAAAAACCCATTTTGTACATTAAACAAATTTACGTTATTTTAAGAGAAAAGTTAAAATTACGTTACGTTTAAATGAAAAGATTTTAATAAAAAGATGTTAAGTTGTTGTTGGTCGTTTTAAGTAAGTAAGAGTCCGCCTGACTCGTTAATTCTTCGGCTCATCCGCCGGCTCTCTTCTCGTTTTATTACGTCATACTCGAACACCTGCTTGGGTTGCTTTTGCAAAATAAGGCTAGGTACACCACTGGTTGATGAGACCATGGTTGCCCTCAACTTCGCCAATATTTTGCAGCCACAACGAGAAAAAGAAAAGGGAAAAAGAACGACCGAAGGGAAGTTTTTGTTGCGGTAAGATTTACCGTAACAATTTCGCAAATAAATGTACAAAAAAAAATATTTTTTTGCAATATTTGTAAACGACCAGGGCATTCACAGTCTATTTGTCATAAGAAGAAAAAAAATCGCATCGACTAATGCCATACAGGTCGATTAAATTTTGGTGATGGATTCCAGCTGTGACAATCGAAGCAAGTCTATTACACGTGTTCAAGTTGAAGATAATATTGTCAACATGGCAAGGTGCTGCAGTTTCAATTATGGGTAAGTCTCAGTTTGATCGATTGTTTTATGTGCAAATTCAATTAACTAAAATTAAATTAGTATGTTATACTGCCAAACAAAATTAAACGTAATAGGTTATGCTAAATTAAATGTTAGATACAAGAAAAAAACATGCGGTTAGATCTTTACATTGTTGGTTCTGAAAGACAACCATTTTTAGGAAGGGAATGGATTAAACCATTGGAAATAACCTTACATTGTCAAGATGAAATTGACGTCCATAACCTTGATAACCTTGATATCTTAAATCTGCCAAAAGAAGTGGTTCCACTTGCTCAAGAATATGAGGAAATTTTCTCTCCTTGTGTTGGTAAAATATCTGGTATACAAGCTAAATTATATTTCAAGCCAAATACAAAATCAGTATTCTTAAAGTCGCGGATGGTTCCTTTTGCAATACTTCCTAAAATAGAAGAGGAATTAAATAATTTAGTCAAAGAAGGAGTTTTAATAAAAGTGGACCAATCCGAATGGGAAAAACCAATTGTCCCTGTAGTCGAAGCTTCTGGAAAAATTCGAATTTGCGGTAGCTACAATCTCACAGTAAATCCTAACCTAATAGTAGACAATTTCCACTTGCCTACTACTGAAGAACTTACATCTTCAATGGCAAGGTGGAGATAAATTTTCCAAAATTGATATAAGTCAAGCGTATTTACATCTTGAAGTCCGCAATGAAGATAGAGACTGTCTTGCATTGAACACTCATCAAGGTTTGTACAAATGTAGTAGGATGATGTATGGTAAAGCACCTGGCCCTGCTATATGGCAAAGAGAAATGGAAAAACTTTTAAACGGTATTTCAGGTACCAGTATTTTTATCGATGATATTAGAGTTACGGCACCAGATACAAAGAACCACATTTTAAGAATAGAATCTATTTTCAAAATATTTCAAAAACACAATCTACATATAAGTTTGAGCAAAAGTTCATTCCTTGTAGACCAAATAGAATATTGTGGTCACATTATTTCATAAGAAGGATTGCAAAAATCAAAACGTAAAATAGAAGCAATTCAAAACGTTTCGACACCTAAAAATAAAACCGAAGAACGTTCCTTTATTGGTTTGGTAAACTACTACCGGCGGGGGCTGCGTTTCATTGCAAATATAAGCACCTTATTTAAACCATTATATGAACTTATTTCAAAGGATGCACATTTTCGTTGGACATCAGAATGCCAAAACACTTTTAATTTTGAAAAACAAGAGATGCAGTCGGACAAAATGTTGGCTCATTTCGATCCAAAATTACCGCTCATACTCGCAACGAATGCATCTTCTTATGGGGTGGGAGCTGAGCTCTCTCATGTGTATTCTGATAAATCAGAGCGTCCAACACAATTTGCTTTACAATGTTTTGCACTTACACAGCAAAAATATTCCCAAATAGACATGGAAGCAAAGTTAAAATGAAGCAACTAGCTTGAGGTTTTTGTTGGTGGCCTGGCATGGACTCGGAAATAGAAAATTAATGCAAAAACTGCTTTTCTTGTAACTTAAACAAAAATAACGTTCCAAAAGAGCCATTTTATTGCTGGGAACCAGCCAGAGCTGTTTTTTTAAGAGTATATGCTGATTTTTGTGGGCCCTTACATGGTGGTTTTTACTTTTTACTAGTAGATGCTTTTTCACGTTGGCCTTAAATATACTTTCTGCAGAACATAACTGTAGAATCTACTATCAAAATTTGTAGAACCACATTAGCTACGTTTGGAATACCGGAAGTACTGGTAACAATCAATGGAACCCAATTTACGGGACACAAATTTCAAGATTTTTTAAAATTGAACGTGATTGTTCACAAGCGAACAGCCCCATATCACCCAGCCACAAATGGCATGGCAGAAAGATATGTCCAGACATTAAAAAAAATCTCTACGTGCATTACAATGCAATAGTTCAAGCAGAGCCATCAATCTCTCAAAATTTTTATTCTGTTATAGAATAACTCCTCATTCAACCAATCAGTCACCATCTAAAATGATGTTCGGGAGCGAACTAAGATCTCGATTAAGTTTAATGCTTCCTCAAACGCCGGATATAAACAACAGTACTATAACTTATGAAGACAAAGCTAAAAGAACTCTTCACAAAGGGAATCGAGTTGCCGTCAGGGACTGTTTTGACAAAAACATAAAATGGAAATTTGGTTAAGTTATATAACAAAAAGGGTTAGTACACTATCTTATTGAGTTAGACGATGGCAGAATATGGCACAGGCACAGCAGATCCAATGTTTCCCGACATGTTCAAGCGATTTATCGGTTGAGAAACCTACTTATTTTAATGCAGACCATGCCCCCGCCGTACAGCAAGCTGAAATCGAACTACGCAGATCACCAAGAATAAGAAAACAACCTTCTTTCTTAATGTATAAATAATTTGTTATTTTTTTTTATTAAAGTAACGGGTGATTTTTTAAGAGGCTTAGAACTTTAAAAAAAAAAAAAAACACAAAAAATTCGATAAAATGAATGAAATATTTATTTGATTCGATAGTTTGAACCTTGCAATTTAATGTTTAAAGATAATTTCATGCAAATGTTGACCGCGGCTGCGTCTCAGGTAGCCCATCCGCTGAGTCCAATTTTGGCATACTCTTTCACACATATCGGCCGGTATCTCACGAACGAATGCATGGATGTTGGCTTTCAGTGCGTCAATCGAAGCGGGCTTGTCCCTATAGGCATTAGTCTTGACATACCCCACAAAAAATAGTCTAATGGTGTCAAATCGCACGATCTAGGCGGCCAATTGACCGGCCCGAAACGTGAAATTAACTGTTCACCAAACTCGCCTCGCAATTGCGCCATTGTTTCGCGTGCTGTGTGGCATGTGGCACCGTCTTGTTGAAACCACATGTCATGCAAGTCAAGAACTTCCATTTCGGGCAAAAAAAAGTTTGTTATCATCGCTCGGTAGCGTTCACCATTGACAGTAACGCTGCGATTCGCATCATCTTTGAAGAAATATGGTCCAATAATGCCGCCGGCCCATAAACCGCACCAAACAGTGGCTTTTTCGGGATGCATTGGTAGCTGTTGCAATGCTTCTGGCTGATCTTCACTCCAAATGCGGCAATTTTGCTTATTTACGTACCCATTCAACCAAAAATGAGCCTCATCGCTGAACACAATTTTTCGATAAAAAAGCGGAAATGAACATTTCGAACCGAGCACGAATTTTGATAGTAAAATTCAATAATTTGCAAGCGTTGTTCATTTGTAAGACGATCCATGGTTAAATTGCAAACCAAACTGAAGCTGTTTGACAGTGACACAAGGTACTAAACACACGTCAGCTGTCAAAACTAGTGTTGCCAAAACCAAACCAGCTAAAAAATCACCCGTTACTTCTGAATTATATGTATGGAAGGGAGGAAATGTCACGTTTACCTTACGTTATATTATGTACTAAACTATCACTGTTTATTTGGTAGCATTTTACTTGACTATAAGATTAAGAACATATGTTTACTAAAGTGAACAAAGGAAATGTCACATTCATGAAATACCCGACATCTTCGTCCTCTTTGGACATCCAGCATTCCACGTGGCAGAACTCACATATAACCAACAATTATAGAGATAATTGAATAAAGCATTATTAAAGTATATTACATTCACGACTTTGATTCATTCTTACAATTTTACAACATACATAATAGCTGTAAAGCTCATTTCCTCTTACCTTTCTTATAGACTGCAAGCAGTCGAACTAGGAAATAACTTGTCAGATTTTCTTCCAACAACAAGCGGAGTTATTCAGGGTTCCATTCTTGGTCCTCTCCTATTCTCCTTATACGTCAAGGAAATTCCTTCTATTGTCCAAAACTACTCACTGCACATGTATACGGATGATGTACAATTCTACCTCGGATGCGATTTTTTTTTTAATGGCACACGCGCTCCAGGGGTTTGCTATAGCCCTTTTAATGATAAGTCACAGCGTGAGTGTTAGGAAGTTAGGGGAGAAGGGAAAGGAGGTGTCGATGAACATTGATCTTGAATGTTTGAAGATCAAAATGGCAAGGGAAAATTGTGCCAGGCAATTCATTCCACATTCGTGTTGTACGGCTAAAGAAAGAATCCCTATATTTCACGGTACGTCCGAAATTGGGCTCAAGTGTAAACTGATGAGCGTTCCTAGCAAGACGAGTATTACGGGGGAAATGTTTAAGGGGTGGAACGCAGCTGGCTACCTCGAGTGAGCATTTTTTGTAAAAGAATCTATAAAATAAGGAAAGACATGAAACATTTCGACGGTGTTCAAGGGATGGAAATGTTTCTATAATGCTTCTCTCTCCCATCAATTTTAACGCTTTTTTCTGAACTCTGTCGAGCAGGTGAAGAGAAGTTTGAGAAGCACCTGCCCAGAGATGGGAGTTATACTCGAGCTTAGGGCGTATAAACGCCTTGTAAATTGTAGCCAGATCAGAAGGGGTGAAAAACTTCTTGCATCTATTAAGAAAGCCTAAGCATCTTGCAGCATTCTTAGCAATCTCAAGTATATGATCATTCCAACAAAGGTTGTCACTGATACACATACCGAGTACTGATAGCTTTTCGGCCTCTTCGATGCAAGTACCATTCATAGATAATGGCATAGGGGGTATGTTTAGCTTCAACGACAAAAGACAGCATTGAGTTTTAAATTCCACACGATTTCTAATACGCCAATTCACAATGCTGTTTAAATCAGAGTTTAATGTGCTTATCATACGGTTTCGTTAACGTATATGAAAAGCTGAGGGTTGAGTCGTCAGCAAAACAATTTAATGGATTAGAAGTCACAGACAAGAGATCATTTATAAAAATAAGAAAGAGAGTCGGAGACAGAACGGAGCCCTGGGGCACACCAGCATTTATTTTGTGGAGATCAGACTTGAAACCGTCTAATACAACTTGTTTTGAACGGTCCAGAAGATAGCTTCTAATCCAACGAATAAGAGTATCATCGATACCAAATGCACGCATTTTCGATAAAAGAGCTTCATGCCAAACTCTATCAAATGCCTTTGAAATATCAAGCACAATAATCTTGCTTTCGCCAAAGCGATGCACAGATTTGTTCCACTGTTTGGTGAGATATGCCGAGACGGGCTGGACAAATGCCGTTTTCCATCTACTAGGAAAGATTCCTGAACGATAGGAGCGATGGAAAAGCTTACGCAGTGGTTTTGCCAGCGATGAAGAACACCTCTTCAGAAGAATAGGGGGTATGCTATCCGGGCCAGCGGATTTGTGTATATCAAGATCTTGAAGAACTCTTGCTACTGTACGAGTGCGGAAAAATACCTGTCCCATAGAAAAATGAACGTTCTCAAGTACAGGAGGGGCATTGTTGCTTGCAGGCAACGTAGAACTTGCAGCAAAATGAGCTGCGATCATATTCGCCTTCTCTGAAGAGCTGACAATTGGTTTATCGTCGACGATGAGCGTTGGAACTGATGATGACTTTGAGTATAAAATTGTGTGTTTGTCTCCTTTACTTACTTACTTATGTTGGCGCCACTGGAGCGTGGTACTCCAAGGCCTTGCTGAGAATGCCCCTCCAGCCGGCTCGATCTCTAGCCTGCTGTCTCCAATTTCGTACTCCAAGTTGACGGATGTCTCCCTCTACCTGGTCACTCCATCGAAGATGAGGTCTACCTTGGCTTCTGACTCCCTCGGGTTTGGCGTTGAAGACTTTACGAGCTGGAGCGTCGATGTCCATTCGCTCTACATGGCCCAGCCATCTTAGTCTTTGGATTCGAATTTTTCTGGCTAGGCTTATGTCGCTGTACAGCTCGTACAGTTCATTGTTATATCTTCTTCTCCAAACGTTGTTTTCGCGATTTACGCAGACAGGACCATAGATCGTACGCAGAACTTTTCTCTCGAAGACTCCAAGTGAATTTTCATCCGATTGGGATAGGGTCCATGCTTCTGCACCATATAGCAGGACCGGGATGATGAGTGTTTTGTACAGTGTCACCTTGGTTCTTCTCGATAGGGCTTTACTTCTCAATTGCTTACTCAGCCCAAAGAAACAGCGATTAGCAAGAGTTAGTCTGCGTTTGATTTCAGCGCTGATGTTGTTGCCTGTGTTTACAGCAGTGCCCAGGTAGACAAATTCACTGACTACCTCGAAGTTATACCTATCAATGGTTACGTTCTGACCAAGTCGGTGGTGGGATTGGACTTTTGTTGATGAAAGCATATACTTCGTCTTGTCCTCGTTTATTTTCAGCCCCATTCTGCTTGCTGCTGATTCCATAGTAGTGAAAGCACCGGTTACTGCTCGCTTTGTTCTTCCTATCACGTCTATGTCGTCAGCAAACCCAAGTAATTGTGTCGATCTATTGAAAATGGTGCCTGATGTACTGGCATGGGTGCTCCGTATTACATTTTCAAGCACAATATTAAAACAGCTGCACGACAGTGCGTCACCTTGTCTTAGCCCTCTGGTGGTTTCGAAGGTTTCAGTAGAGTCTCTACCAACTTGGACGGAACAGCGAGCATTCTCCAACGTCATCCTGATAAGGCGTATCAGTTTAGCAGGGATTCTAAAGTTAGACATGGCACGATACAGTTCAACTCTATTAACACTGTCGTAGGCGGCTTTAAAATCGACGAACAGGTGGTGGGTGTCGATGTTATACTCTTGGGTTTTCTCCAGGATCTGGCGTAATGTGAATATTTGGTCGGTGGTAGATTTTCCAGGTCTGAAGCCGCATTGGTAAGGACCTATCAGGTCGTCAGCAAACGGCTTGAGACGTTCACATAAAACGCTGGACAGGATCTTGTAGGCGATGTTTAAAAGGCTTATGCCTCTATAGTTGGCGCAGAGGAGGCGGTCTCCTTTTTTGTGAATCGGGCAGATGGTACTGAGATTCCACTCATCGGGCATACTTTCCTCCGACCATATTTTGCAGATGAGTTGGTGTATGCTCCTGACCAGGTCATCTCCAGCGTGTTTAAAAAGCTCCGCTTGAAGGCCATCACATCCAGCTGCCTTATTCATCTTTAGTCTGGTGATGGCTACTTTGATTTCATTTTGGTCGGGCGGGTGTAGTTCGTGGTCGTCATCTAGATTAACTGGAACAAGTTGATCTTGGGCGGGATCTTGGCTGTCATCGCCATTTAGCAACCGGTTAAAGTAGTCTCTCCAGATGGCTAACATCGCCTGCGTTTCCACTATGGTATTTCCATCCTGATCTTTGCAGGGCCCAGGGCGGCTTGTGAAACCGGATGTAGACTGTTTCACCTTTTTATAGAAGTTTCGTACCTCTTTTCTGCAAAAACATCTCTGCATCTCTTCGACTTCGCGTTGCTGGTGTTCTTTTTTCTTTCTCCTGAGTAGACGTTTCTCAACTTTCCTTCGCTCAACATAGAGATTTCTGGATGCTCTAGTATCTCTCTGGAGCCACGACTTGTATGCCTCCGTTTTGGCTTTGTTTGCCTGAGCACATTCGGAGTCGAACCAGGGGTTTCTGGGGGGTGGATGTGAGAAGCCCAATACCTCTGACGCAGCACTTCTTATGGCTTGTTGACATAGCTGCCATTGGTCTTCCGGGTTCATGTCATCAGTCGAAGGATTTCTCGCAAGCTCAAGGGATACGCGGTCGGCATAGGCAGCGGCGGTCTCTTCCGATTGAAGACGTCCAACATTGAATTTCCTAGGTGTAGTCGGTGTTCGCCTAAGAACTTCCATGGAGATCCGTACCCTAAGTTTTGCACCGACTAGGTAGTGGTCCGAATCGATGTTTGCTCCTCGGAAAGTACGGACATTCATAATGCTGGAGGAGTGTCTTCCATCAATTACAACATGGTCGATTTGGTTGCAGGTTCGACCATCTGGGGATCGCCATGTGCCCTTGTGGATGTCGGGACGTGGGAATCGCGTGCTGCTCAGCACCATGTTTTTTCCCGCTGCAAAATCGATGAGCCTGAGTCCGTTGTCGGAGGTGGTGTCGTGCAGGCTGTGTTTTCCGATCGTCATACCAAAGATGTCCTCTCTCCCAATTTTGGCATTGAAGTCTCCCAAAAGAATTTTAATGTCATGTTTTGGGCACTGCTCATATGTTTTGGCGAGGAGCTCGTAGAAACATTCTTTGGTAGCGTCGTCTTTCTCTTCTGTAGGGGCATGGGCGCTAATTAGGCTTATGTGGCGGAATTTGGCCTTAATGCGGATCGTTGTCACTCTCTCGCTGACTTCGCGAAAGCTCAAGACCTTTTGCCTAAGTCTTCCTCTGACAGCGAATCCGCACCCAAACAAGCGCGATCTCCCATCAAGGTGGCATTTCCCATAATAGAAATTACAGTCCTCCGTAATTCTCAGGCCCGGTCCATCCCATCGCATCTCCTGCAGGGCTGTTATATCAGCGTTGAGACTGGCGAGGGTCTCGGCTAGCTGTTCGGCTTTACGCGGCCTGTTTAGCGTACGCACATTCCATGTGCATATGCGTAAATCGTTGTCCGTTTTTCGTTTGCGGGGGGGGTCGTCAACATTTTTGGTTCTTTCATCCGAGGCATTTTCTGCGGTTTTCATCACAATCTAGTTTCCCTTTCATGACCGGCTTGTGAGGCCTGTGCATGACATAGATCTTTGTGGTGGTTGGATGTGTTTGTCTCCATATTGTGTTAATATTTTATGTTTGAATACAAATCAAAAAACAAATTTATTTTATTTTAATTTATATTTATTTGTTGTTTTAACTTTAATTGTCACAATATTTTTTTTTTTTTTTTTTTATTTTTTTTTTTATTTTTTGTTATTATAAATTGACGCGACGCGTTTCGGACAATATGTCCATCTTCGGGCGTTTGGTGTTGACTGCCAAACAAATAAATATAAATTAAAATAAAATAAATTTGTTTTTTGATTTGTATTCAAACATAAAATGACTTTGAGTTCTTGACGTTTTTTACAAATGACTAGAAGTTTTTACTGCCTTTGGGACATTGCAGAATTTTTTGCCGTAACTTCTGGTCATGTAAAAATTTCGTTTTATGAATAACGGAGTTGCACGAGTTCCTAACTTGTTTGTGTTTCTTCCGATTTTCCTCAGTTGGGTTGGCTTTATAGGATCGGAAGCTTACTTCTTTCAACCTGATAGCTTCCTTACACTCTTCGGTAAACCAAGACTTTTCTTTTGGTTTGATACATTTTGTTCTGTGAGGAACAAAAGTTCTCATTCCAAGAAAAATCACTTCTGTAATCATTTCAGCACTGGCATCAATGTCATTATCGAGGAAGCATAATGACCAGTTAAAGTTGCGAAAGAAATTATTCAGACCGTCCCAGTTGGCTTTCTCGTATTGCCAAACGGTCCTAGTGGGAATTTTTTCTTTAACTGGATAGTTGAAGATCAAGAAATTAGCTGAAATGACACAATGGTCCGAGGTGCCAAACATAGAAGTTACTTTTATAGTATATTTATCAGGATGGGAAGTAAGGAACAAGTCAAGAGTATGGGCGGAATGCCCATCAACATCCGGTATTCGAGTAGGCTCATCGACAAGCTGGGTAAGATGGTTATACTCAGCAAAGATCTCGGTATACCTTCCTTCGAGTGTTGTCTGGCCAGAGTAGCGAAGCCAACTTGAATTGTGTACATTAAAGTCACCCGTAATCACGACTTCAGTGTGAGGACAATGGGAAACAATTCGGGAAATTGAATCTGACAAAACATCTAACTCATCACAAGTAGACATGCTGTCAAGATTCGGACTCCTGTAAAGAAAACAGTAATGAATGATATGCTTGCGGACAGTGAATTTGAGCAACAGGAAATTAAAGTTCGTATTAGAACAATGCCCATATTGGGGAAGGCTCTGGCAAGCAATATCATTCCTAACATAAACGACAAGACCATGGTGGGAAAAAAGTAATAGCACTAAGTTATATTCAAACAAACAAAATTCTGATAAATCAGTATTCTGTCCAACCTGGGTTTCACTTAGTGCCAAAACAGCTGGCCTGTATTGAACAGTATGGGCGTACACAGAAAAGAAATTCTTCCTTAGCCCACGAATATTTGAATATACAACACAAAAATCACTTACCATTCTGAAAAACTAAACACAAAAAATTCAACTTTGACGAAACTAATTTCAGCCGTGCAGTATAGGCAGGGCCGTCGAGAGGAATTCCGGGCCCGGGACGGACAAATCCCGGGCCCCTCATAATATACTACATGCCTACTCCTGCTACGGCCAAATACCTATTGCTAATAGCATGTCACTAGTAACAATGAGAAGAAAGGATGAAATATTTTTTGTTAGCACAGTGAACCGAAAAAAAGTGTCCATTATCTGATCATTCCCAGGTTTCGTCCAGTTGAAACAAGGGATGTAAAGAAAATAGTTCGGCATACGAGTAGATCGGTTCGAATCCACATCTAGAAGTTATCAATCAAGCTCTGCATTCAGTGCGTTATTGCCAACCGCATGCTTGTAAGTTTTCATTTCAACTTTTGCATTCTTTTTTTTACATTCAAAATATTATCACAATATTGCCTTTAGAGTTGGTTTGTATTGGACGAAATATTTCCAAAACTACTTATATTTACATCGAAATTCAATTACTTTGCCAAAGGTGCTTCTATGCATAGTGTAGCAAGTCCAGAAACACGATCTTGCTATGAGCACGAGCGATGAAAATTTGTTACTCTGGCAAGGACGCTAAAGGAACGTTCGGCACTAGCTACAGTGACAGGTATGGTACAAAACACACGCAGAGCAACACACACATTTGGGAAAATCGTCTCCAAGTTCTGGGAAAAAATTGCATTCAGCAAACTCAATGGTGGAAGTTCTGCTTCGAAATTGGCTTCATAAATGTGTTTCAGATGAATTGATTCTTGCTCCAGTTCTTGAGATACATGCGATTTGTACTTTTGAATAAAGCTTAAAGCAGAATTTCGAATCTCAGTTTCGTCCATTGTTGAAAACTGCCATACAAGTGAAAAGGTTGAATTCAAATTTCTCATGGCATCGAACCGACGAGAAATTCCAGATATAATAGAATGAACTATGACGTAAAAGGTATTTCTTTTGAAGTATCGAGGTTTCGAATTTCAACGTCAATAGTGATATCGCTGGCTTGAAGAATGATGCTTCTTTCATTTATAGCGCTCAGAACCTTGCACCAGATTGAAGACCTCAGGACACATTCAAATTTGTGCATATATTTGAATACGCCATGTACATCTCTTCTAGCTTCAGCAGTTAAAGTTAGATCACTAAATCCTTCTAGTTATTTTCTTAGTTTATTGAGATGATTTGCAAATGGTTTCACTGCTTCAATTCTAGCTGACCATCTTGTGTCGGCCAGTTTGTGAAGGAATCCCGGCACATTGTCTTTAAGAATTTTCCTACGTTGTGCACTGCTGCTTAACAAGTTGAAACACTTTTGAACAACTCCGAAAAATGTGATTGCCGCAGTACAACATTCCGCGGAATCTACACGTTTATAACTCACTTCATCAATACTGTATTTTATATTTTAACACCTAGTTAGGTTTTCTAAACAAGAATATTCGATATTAACTTCGAAGTCTTAAAGTCAAATCAGCGATATTTTATAGAGATTTGCAAATAACGGTCCTAGCGAAAACCCTTTCTCGATAAGAACAAATAATTTCTGTAACAAACAGAAATTAAATAGATATGAAGAAAAATCCGAATACAAAAAATATATATATTTTATGTTTTTCGAAATTCCGGGCCCCTTATTAAGACTGAGGCTGATACAAAATTTCAAAATTTACTTTAAATTACAAAATTGTTTGTGCTCACTAATATAAAAGCCAAGCGATTTTCTATCATTTTCTTTAAATCACCGGAGTCGGTCGATTTGTCTCTAGATATTTAAAAAAAAACATGTCAACATTAGTCAGGGGCCCAAATCCGCAAGCGTGAGTTTTTCTTAAAAGATAACGTTCACATAGGGCCCCGATTTTGAAAGCGTGATTGATTTTTCACGTTTCCGAGACGCTACAAAATCACGAGAATATATTAATGCTTGCGGATCAGGGCCCCAAGATGCATGAAAGATCTATATCAAATAAAAAAAAATACAAACAAAAATTACAATTCAACTTTTTGTTTCAAATTTCGGGCCCCTTGAAAATCACGGGAATATGTTAATGGTTGATGAGGAACTGGGCCCCAGTTGGTATGAAAAATCTATATGAAAAAATTACGATAACACGTATGGCTTCAAATTTCCGGGCCCCTTAAAAATCCCGGGCCCGGGGGGATTCCCCCCCTTACCACCCCCCTCTCGACGGCCCTGAGTATAGGCCCATATTAATTCCAATTATAAACAAACTGTCCTAGTTGTTATGCCCATAAAACAATTTGCAAACGGGAATTAATAAGGACAAAAAACACGAATGAAATATACATCAAATGCTACTCCCTATCCAACGCAAAACCTCTTGCGATAAGCCTCACAAGAGGCTTGCATTGCATAGAAAGCAACAGTTATGGGTGGCGCGGGTGGAGAGGATGGGTATTGTTGATTGCTGTGCTGCGAATGCGAGCTAGGTTTTGTGTATTTGTTTTTGTTTTTCTTTTTCTTTTTTTTTTGACACTGGTTTATTTTAATTTTTTGTAATTTGGGTATTTAATGGGCTGAATTAATTTTTTGCACTATGGTATATGTAATATGTGGAGTTAGTGGTTTATTTTGTTTTTGTTTGATTAATTTTTGGGGAACACACACGCGCACAATTAGCAACGCGACCGCACACGACAATCGACCGCCCACGACGAGTACTTGATCGATGTTGGTCTTATTGAAGATGGTGCTCTCCGCGTAAATGATGACCTTACTAAATTAGCACACTGGGCTCAATGGTCTAGCCTTAAAATCATTGAAAACCAAGTGATTGGTTATCTTATCATTAAAATGATTCTGGACTTAACTTATTTCCCTCAAATTTTTTTCAATAATTCAATTGTTGAATATGTTGATTCTGTTCGGAATCTTGGAGTTATTTTTACTCGCAATCTGACATGGGATAAGCACATAAACACCATAGTTGGCAAACCATATGGAGTACTAGGTATGCTCTGCGTCACACAGTCATATGCGCCCATTAAAACGCGTGAAAAGCTTGCTAAAAGTTTAGCTCTACCCATTTTAGCTTATGGCTGCGAAATTTTTTCGAACTGTAATTACACAAGCAAAAGAAAACTTAATGTTGTCATCAAAAATATCATCAGATACATCTATGGAATACGTAGATATCAAAGTGTAACTATCTTCTCAAATAGATTGCTCAATATGACACTCGAGAGATACTTTAAGTTCCGGACCCTAACCCTGCTATCCGACGTACTGCTCACACAACAACCACCCTACCTATTTGAGAGAATTGCGTGGGCTTCTTTATCCAAGTCTGGCCTTCTGATTAAACCCCGTTACGCTTCCCTGATATCTAAGTACTAGTTCTTCGTTAGCGCAACACGCATCTGGAATACTTTGTCTAGCCATATTAAAAGAATTAACAACAATCAACAAGTCAAAAAGCAACTGAGACTTTTTTTTCTGATTCATGATGATGTTCGTTCATCTACTTTTTATCCCCATTTTTCTACACTCCTTTTCATTTTTCTTTTTTTTCTCTCTATTTTCTTTTTCATTTTTATCATTTATTTCATTTTCTTCTCTTTCCTTTACCTTTTTATCCATATTACCTTCTATTTTCAACTTTTGTTGATTCTATTTATTTTAGTTTAAATTTTCTATAAACAAACAATTATTGGTTGATTGCTCTCTCTTTGTTAAATTATTAAGGTTAACACTAGTTTATAAGATATAATATATATACGTATCTTAATGTGTTACCATTACGAAATAAATACATAACTAACTTAATAACTAAAAGGAAAGAATTGCAACTAAAAGCTTAAATGGAGGAACATTTGTTTAATATTGTAGGGGGAATGCCATCAGGACCGGTAGAGTAATCATAATCATCTTTCAATAATGCAAATTTTTATCATTATCAATTTGTATTTTGTAAAAGTGTCTTGGGGGAAATCACGGGAGTAATAAAAGAAATATTCGTCTATATTGACAAAACTTTCAATAAAAGACTTATTGAAATGCATTGCAAACGCATTGCATATCTCAGGTGAGCTTGTCAAAAGGGAATCTTTGTAAACAAAGTTCACTGGACTTATTCTTTAAATAAACAAACTTCCAAAATATTTTTAATTCAATCTTCAACGAAATTTCCATTTAATTCACTATACTGCATATTTGTTTCTGGAAAGTAACTTAAACTCTTCAAAAAGTGCAAATAACACATTTTGATCAGAAATTGAAAGACTTTTAATGTAAGACTTCCAAGCCTTATTCCGTTTGTTGCGTAGAGATTTAAGCTCTTTCATGTACCACGGATGACTGGAGTTGATGTTTTTAGATATCTTAAGAGGAATTGAATTTATCAAGCAGCTACATATTTAAAATTTCGCAAAAATATAAATTCGAAATATTAGGAGCACTCAATTACGACTATTTGTAAGATAATTGAAAGTCAGCTATACGGAAATCAAGTAATAAGAAGAGTCTTCAGCATTACTGTTATTAAGCAAATTGCTGCTGATATCAAAAAATATATCCAACGGAGGATTGTAGGAGTCTACGTCACAAATGGCAGAGGTAGATTCTACTACTACCGTACTAACAGCGTCAGAAGAAAAGACTAAATCCAGAATTCGATTTCTACAATTATTAAAACAGCCTACTTGATGTAAGGTAGTAGAGGTTATATTGTCCAAAAAAAAAGAAGTTACGGTTGCGAAGAAGTTAAGGAAGCTTCTTAATGAGACTGGTCTTCTAAAGGGGTCCAAATAATGTTAGGTAATGTGAAGTGACCCAACAATAAAATAATGCATACATTATAACTCGGAAAAAACTGAAACTGTTCCTTGAAATACAAACATAAATAATAAAAATATCATTTTTTGATTAAAGAAACCTTAACCTTGTTGGTCTTATTGAAGATGGTGCTCTCCGCGTAAATGATGACCTTACTAAATTAGCACACTGGGCTCAATGGTCTAGCCTTAAAATCATTGAAAACCAAGTGATTGGTTATCTTATCATTAAAATGATTCTGGACTTAACTTATTTCCCTCAAATTTTTTTCAATAATTCAATTGTTGAATATGTTGATTCTGTTCGGAATCTTGGAGTTATTTTTACTCGCAATCTGACATGGGATAAGCACATAAACACCATAGTTGGCAAACCATATGGAGTACTAGGTATGCTCTGCGTCACACAGTCATATGCGCCCATTAAAACGCGTGAAAAGCTTGCTAAAAGTTTAGCTCTACCCATTTTAGCTTATGGCTGCGAAATTTTTTCGAACTGTAATTACACAAGCAAAAGAAAACTTAATGTTGTCATCAAAAATATCATCAGATACATCTATGGAATACGTAGATATCAAAGTGTAACTATCTTCTCAAATAGATTGCTCAATATGACACTCGAGAGATACTTTAAGTTCCGGACCCTAACCCTGCTATCCGACGTACTGCTCACACAACAACCACCCTACCTATTTGAGAGAATTGCGTGGGCTTCTTTATCCAAGTCTGGCCTTCTGATTAAACCCCGTTACGCTTCCCTGATATCTAAGTACTAGTTCTTCGTTAGCGCAACACGCATCTGGAATACTTTGTCTAGCCATATTAAAAGAATTAACAACAATCAACAAGTCAAAAAGCAACTGAGACTTTTTTTTCTGATTCATGATGATGTTCGTTCATCTACTTTTTATCCCCATTTTTCTACACTCCTTTTCATTTTTCTTTTTTTTCTCTCTATTTTCTTTTTCATTTTTATCATTTATTTCATTTTCTTCTCTTTCCTTTACCTTTTTATCCATATTACCTTCTATTTTCAACTTTTGTTGATTCTATTTATATTAGTTTAAATTTTCTATAAACAAACAATTATTTGTTTGTTTGCTCTCTCTTTGTTAAATTATTAAGGTTAACACTAGTTTATAAGATATAATATATATACGTATCTTAATGTGTTACCATTACGAAATAAATACATAACTAACTTAATAACTAAAAGGAAAGAATTGCAACTAAAAGCTTAAATGGAGGAACATTTGTTTAATATTGTAGGGGGAATGCCATCAGGACCGGTAGAGTAATCATAATCATCTTTCAATAATGCAAATTTTTATCATTATCAATTTGTATTTTGTAAAAGTGTCTTGGGGGAAATCACGGGAGTAATAAAAGAAATATTCGTCTATATTGACAAAACTTTCAATAAAAGACTTATTGAAATGCATTGCAAACGCATTGCATATCTCAGGTGAGCTTGTCAAAAGGGAATCTTTGTAAACAAAGTTCACTGGACTTATTCTTTAAATAAACAAACTTCCAAAATATTTTTAATTCAATCTTCAACGAAATTTCCATTTAATTCACTATACTGCATATTTGTTTCTGGAAAGTAACTTAAACTCTTCAAAAAGTGCAAATAACACATTTTGATCAGAAATTGAAAGACTTTTAATGTAAGACTTCCAAGCCTTATTCCGTTTGTTGCGTAGAGATTTAAGCTCTTTCATGTACTACGGATGACTGGAGTTGATGTTTTTAGATATCTTAAGAGGAATTGAATTTATCAAGCAGCTACATATTTAAAATTTCGCAAAAATATAAATTCGAAATATTAGGAGCACTCAATTACGACTATTTGTAAGATAATTGAAAGTCAGCTATACGGAAATCAAGTAATAAGAAGAGTCTTCAGCATTACTGTTATTAAGCAAATTGCTGCTGATATCAAAAAATATATCCAACGGAGGATTGTAGGAGTCTACGTCACAAATGGCAGAGGTAGATTCTACTACTACCGTACTAACAGCGTCAGAAGAAAAGACTAAATCCAGAATTCGATTTCTACAATTATTAAAACAGCCTACTTGATGTAAGGTAGTAGAGGTTATATTGTCCAAAAAAAAAGAAGTTACGGTTGCGAAGAAGTTAAGGAAGCTTCTTAATGAGACTGGTCTTCTAAAGGGGTCCAAATAATGTTAGGTAATGTGAAGTGACCCAACAATAAAATAATGCATACATTATAACTCGGAAAAAACTGAAACTGTTCCTTGAAATACAAACATAAATAATAAAAATATCATTTTTTGATTAAAGAAACCTTAACACAAATGAGTTAAATTGAATCATTAAAGGAAAAGGGACAAGAGAGGATGAGATGCAATTACGAACATCAATCAATACACCACCGGCCTCTTCTTTCGGCTTATCCAAATGACGTTCCTTTCTAAAAACAGAAAACTCATTGCCGAAAATTTCTGTGTCCAAAAATTAACAATTAAACCATCTTCCTTTGAAAGCAAAGATATCATGTGAAAAAGCTTGAGAGTTTTTGAAAACCTCAGCAGTTTTACGATCAATCTTACATTTTGGTAGAAGAGGGTTATACTATTAAGTTTTTTGGAGCTGAAAATTAAGCAATTCGATTATTGAGATTTTTTGATCGAACTACAAATTCTTCGACAAGTGTACCGGGAGGCTAAAACTTACTGTCACAGAGGGGACCGAATAATGCTGGAGGAGAAGATATCCTGAACGATGACACAAAACTGTCAGACTTACTGATTTTAGTGCATTTTATAGCTGACGCACTTGAAATGCAGTTGTTCACAACAAGATGTTGGATTTTGTCATTGGGGCGAAGATCAGGGTCAAGTCGGGATACACATACTAATTTTCAGGAACAGATTCTATTATTTTGTGAGGTTTCAAATCATTAATATTATTATTATTAGTAGGTGTTCGGACAACTTGATACACTGCGGCAAGTTTTGAGGGGTGTCAATATTTTTAAGACGCCTAAAAATATAAGTCCATTGGGTATTCTGACAACGTTAAGACCAATTTTAAAAGTTAATTTTTTTGCATTCTTTTTCTTACAATAAATAAGAACAGTACTAAAATCTGAAATATCTAACAAAGATTTAAACAAATTTTGTTTACGAAATTAGATTTTTTATATTTTCCATTCAAAATTTAATTGATATACAGGGTGATTCACCAGCGTTGTGCCAAAAAGCTAGAGCGTGTAGGTTAAGTTGAGACAAGAAAAAAATGGTACGGGAGGGGGGTCTATTCCCCTCCGTTTAGCCGGGAGGGGCAATTTTCTGAAAAATTGACTTATTTTGTAAAAAAAAATATTTAAAATCAACGGGTTCGTTTACAACACCGTGTTATACCTTTTTGGAAAGCCAAAAACTTCTCCTTTAATTTTGTTTTTAAATTAAATTGTTTTAACGAATAGTTTAAAAAATATAAATTTTCAAACTCAAAATTTTGAAAAAAAATTTGAAAAAATAATTTTAAAACTAATTTTTTTCAAAATTTTACGTAATTAAGTTTAATTTTTATTCTCAGAATTCAACGCTTCCATTAATCTTTAATCCAACACTGAAAAACGTATGGCTCTACGACTTTTTGTTGCCAAGGTATTCAAAAATAACCGAACCTACTTCTTCACAAAAACAAGAAAACCTAGCCTTACGGGATGGCACAAGAAAGTGACCATTTAGCCAATTTTTTCGTGTTTTTGTGAAGAAGTAGGTTCGGTTATTTTTGAATACCTTGGCAACAAAAAGTCGTAGAGCCATACGGTTTTCAGTGTTGGATTAAAGATTAATGGAAGCGTTGAATTCTGAGAACAAAAATTATACTTAATTACGTAAAATTTTGAAAAAAATTAGTTTTAAAATTATTTTTTCAAATTTTTTTTTCAAAATTTTGAGTTTGAAAATTTATATTTTTTAAACTATTCGTTAAAACAATTTAATTTAAAAACAAAATAAAAGGAAAAGTTTTTGGCTTTCCAAAAAGGTATAACACGGTGTTGTAAACGAACCCGTTGGTCCGAGGTGCCAAACATAGAAGTTACTTTTATAGTATATTTATCAGGATGGGAAGTAAGGGACAAGTCAAGAGTATGGGCGGAATGCCCATCAACATCCGGTATTCGAGTAGGCTCATCGACAAGCTGGGTAAGATAGTTATACTCAGCAAAGATCTCGGTATACCTTCCTTCGAGTGTTGTCTGGCCAGAGTAGCGAAGCCAACTTGAATTGTGTACATTAAAGTCACCCGTAATCACGACTTCAGTGTGAGGACAATGGGAAACAATTCGGGAAATTGAATCTGACAAAACATCTAACTCATCACAAGTAGACATGCTGTCAAGATTCGGGCTCCTGTAAAGAAAACAGTAATGAATGATATGCTTGCGGACAGTGAATTTGAGCAACAGGAAATTAAAGTTCGTATTAGAACAATGCCCATATTGGGGAAGGCTCTGGCAAGCAATATCATTCCGAACATAAACGACAAGACCATGGTGGGAAAAAAGTAATAGCACTAAGTTATATTCAAACAAACAAAATTCTGATAAATCAGTATTCTGTCCAACCTGGGTTTCACTTAATGCCAAAACAGCTGGCCTGTATTGCACAGTATGGGCGTACACAGAAAAGAAATTCTTCCTTAGCCCACGAATATTTGAATATACAACACAAAAATCACTTACCATTCTGAAAAACTAAACACAAAAAATTCAAGTTTGACGAAACTAATTTCAGCCGTGCAGTATAGGCCCATATTAATTCCAATTATAAACAAACTGTCCTAGTTGTTATGCCCATAAAACAATTTGCAAACGGGAATTAATAAGGACAAAAAACACGAATGAAATATACATCAAATGCTACTCCCTATCCAACGCAAAACCTCTTGCGATAAGCCTCACAAGAGGCTTGCATTGCATAGAAAGCAACAGTTATGGGTGGCGCGGGTGGAGAGGATGGGTATTGTTGATTGCTGTGCTGCGAATGCGAGCTAGGTTTTGTGTATTTGTTTTTGTTTTTCTTTTTCTTTTTTTTTTGACACTGGTTTATTTTAATTTTTTGTAATTTGGGTATTTAATGGGCTGAATTAATTTTTTGCACTATGGTATATGTAATATGTGGATTTAGTGGTTTATTTTGTTTTTGTTTGATTAATTTTTGGGGAACACATACGCGCACAATTAGCAACGCGACCGCACACGACAATCGACCGCCCACGACGAGTACTTGATCGATGTTGGTCTTATTGAAGATGGTGCTCTCCGCGTAAATGATGACCTTACTAAATTAGCACACTGGGCTCAATGGTCTAGCCTTAAAATCATTCTAAACCAAGTGATTGGTTATCTTATCATTAAAATGATTCTGGACTTAACTTATTTCCCTCAAATTTTTTTCAATAATTCAATTGTTGAATATGTTGATTCTGTTCGGAATCTTGGAGTTATTTTTACTCGCAATCTGACATGGGATAAGCACATAAACACCATAGTTGGCAAACCATATGGAGTACTAGGTATGCTCTGCGTCACACAGTCATATGCGCCCATTAAAACGCGTGAAAAGCTTGCTAAAAGTTTAGCTCTACCCATTTTAGCTTACTGCTGCGAAATTTTTTCGAACTGTAATTACACAAGCAAAAGAAAACTTAATGTTGTCATCAAAAATATCATCAGATACATCTATGGAATACGTAGATATGAAAGTGTAACTATCTTCTCAAATAGATTGCTCAATATGACACTCGAGAGATACTTTAAGTTCCGGACCCTAACCCTGCTATCCGACGTACTGCTCACACAACAACCACCCTACCTATTTGAGAGAATTGCGTGGGCTTCTTTATCCAAGTCTGGCCTTCTGATTAAACCCCGTTACGCTTCCCTGATATCTAAGTACTAGTTCTTCGTTAGCGCAACACGCATCTGGAATACTTTGTCTAGCCATATTAAAAGAATTAACAACAATCAACAAGTCAAAAAGCAACTGAGACTTTTTTTTCTGATTCATGATGATGTTCGTTCATCTACTTTTTATCCCCATTTTTCTACACTCCTTTTCATTTTTCTTTTTTTTCTCTCTATTTTCTTTTTCATTTTTATCATTTATTTCATTTTCTTCTCTTTCCTTCACCTTTTTATCCATATTACCTTCTATTTTCAACTTTTGTTGATTCTATTTATATTAGTTTAAATTTTCTATAAACAAACAATTATTGGTTGATTGCTCTCTCTTTGTTAAATTATTAAGGTTAACACTAGTTTATAAGATATAATATATATACGTATCTTAATGTGTTACCATTACGAAATAAATACATAACTAACTTAATAACTAAAAGGAAAGAATTGCAACTAAAAGCTTAAATGGAGGAACATTTGTTTAATATTGTAGGGGGAATGCCATCAGGACCGGTAGAGTAATCATAATCATCTTTCAATAATGCAAATTTTTATCATTATCAATTTGTATTTTGTAAAAGTGTCTTGGGGGAAATCACGGGAGTAATAAAAGAAATATTCGTCTATATTGACAAAACTTTCAATAAAAGACTTATTGAAATGCATTGCAAACGCATTGCATATCTCAGGTGAGCTTGTCAAAAGGGAATCTTTGTAAACAAAGTTCACTGGACTTATTCTTTAAATAAACAAACTTCCAAAATATTTTTAATTCAATCTTCAACGAAATTTCCATTTAATTCACTATACTGCATATTTGTTTCTGGAAAGTAACTTAAACTCTTCAAAAAGTGCAAATAACACATTTTGATCAGAAATTGAAAGACTTTTAATGTAAGACTTCCAAGCCTTATTCCGTTTGTTGCGTAGAGATTTAAGCTCTTTCATGTACCACGGATGACTGGAGTTGATGTTTTTAGATATCTTAAGAGGAATTGAATTTATCAAGCAGCTACATATTTAAAATTTCGCAAAAATATAAATTCGAAATATTAGGAGCACTCAATTACGACTATTTGTAAGATAATTGAAAGTCAGCTATACGGAAATCAAGTAATAAGAAGAGTCTTCAGCATTACTGTTATTAAGCAAATTGCTGCTGATATCAAAAAATATATCCAACGGAGGATTGTAGGAGTCTACGTCACAAATGGCAGAGGTAGATTCTACTACTACCGTACTAACAGCGTCAGAAGAAAAGACTAAATCCAGAATTCGATTTCTACAATTATTAAAACAGCCTACTTGATGTAAGGTAGTAGAGGTTATATTGTCCAAAAAAAAAGAAACAACCAAAGATTCAAAAAAAAAGAAGTTACGGTTGCGAAGAAGTTAACGAAGCTTCTTAATGAGACTGGTCTTCTAAAGGGGTCCAAATAATGTTAGGTAATGTGAAGTGACCCAACAATAAAATAATGCATACATTATAACTCGGAAAAAACTGAAACTGTTCCTTGAAATACAAACATAAATAATAAAAATATCATTTTTTGATTAAAGAAACCTTAACACAAATGAGTTAAATTGAATCATTAAAGGAAAAGGGACAAGAGAGGATGAGATGCAATTACGAACATCAATCAATACACCACCGGCCTCTTCTTTCGGCTTATCCAAATGACGTTCCTTTCTAAAAACAGAAAACTCATTGCCGAAAATTTCTGTGTCCAAAAATTAACAATTAAACCATCTTCCTTTGAAAGCAAAGATATCATGTGAAAAAGCTTGAGAGTTTTTGAAAACCTCAGCAGTTTTACGATCAATCTTACATTTTGGTAGAAGAGGGTTATACTATTAAGGTTTTTGGAGCTGAAAATTAAGCAATTCGATTATTGAGATTTTTTGATCGAACTACAAATTCTTCGACAAGTGTACCGGGAGGCTAAAACTTACTGTCACAGAGGGGACCGAATAATGCTGGAGGAGAAGATATCCTGAACGATGACACAAAACTGTCAGACTTACTGATTTTAGTGCATTTTATAGCTGACGCACTTGAAATGCAGTTGTTCACAACAAGATGTTGGATTTTGTCATTGGGGCGAAGATCAGGGTCAAGTCGGGATACACATACTAATTTTCAGGAACAGATTCTATTATTTTGTGAGGTTTCAAATCATTAATATTATTATTATTAGTAGGTGTTCGGACAACTTGATACACTGCGGCAAGTTTTGAGGGGTGTCAATATTTTTAAGACGCCTAAAAATATAAGTCCATTGGGTATTCTGACAACGTTAAGACCAATTTTAAAAGTTAATTTTTTTGCATTCTTTTTCTTACAATAAATAAGAACAGTACTAAAATCTGAAATATCTAACAAAGATTTAAACAAATTTTGTTTACGAAATTAGATTTTTTATATTTTCCATTCAAAATTTAATTGATATACAGGGTGATTCACCAGCGTTGTGCCAAAAAGCTAGAGCGTGTAGGTTAAGTTGAGACAAGAAAAAAATGGTACGGGAGGGGGGTCTATTCCCCTCCGTTTAGCCGGGAGGGGCAATTTTCTGAAAAATTGACTTATTTTGTAAAAAAAAATATTTAAAATCAACGGGTTCGTTTACAACACCGTGTTATACCTTTTTGGAAAGCCAAAAACTTCTCCTTTTATTTTGTTTTTAAATTAAATTGTTTTAACGAATAGTTTAAAAAATATAAATTTTCAAACTCAAAATTTTGAAAAAAAATTTGAAAAAATAATTTTAAAACTAATTTTTTTCAAAATTTTACGTAATTAAGTTTAATTTTTGTTCTCAGAATTCAACGCTTCCATTAATCTTTAATCCAACACTGAAAAACGTATGGCTCTACGACTTTTTGTTCCCAAGGTATTCAAAAATAACCGAACCTACTTCTTCACAAAAACAAGAAAACCTAGCCTTACGGGATGGCACAAGTGACCATTTAGCCAATTTTTTCGTGTTTTTGTGAAGAAGTAGGTTCGGTTATTTTTGAATACCTTGGCAACAAAAAGTCGTAGAGCCATACGTTTTTCAGTGTTGGATTAAAGATTAATGGAAGCGTTGAATTCTGAGAACAAAAATTATACTTAATTACGTAAAATTTTGAAAAAAATTAGTTTTAAAATAATTTTTTCAAATTTTTTTTCAAAATTTTGAGTTTGAAAATTTATATTTTTTAAACTATTCGTTAAAACAATTTAATTTAAAAACAAAATAAAAGGAAAAGTTTTTGGCTTTCCAAAAAAGTTTAACACGGTGTTGTAAACGAACCCGTTGATTTAAAATTTTTTTTTTTACAAAATAAGTCAGTTTTTCAGAAAATTGCCCCTCCCGGCTAAACGGAGGGGAATAGACCCCCCCTCCCATACGATTTTTTTCTTGTCTCAACTTAACCTACACGCTCTAGCTTTTTGGCATAACGCTGGTGAATCACCCTGTATATATTTGTTTGCTCTATATTTTACAACAAAACATTAATACACCATGATGAATTATACATCAGGTGTCAGTTGACCCAGAAAAGAATTTTTTTTTTTTATTTTTTTTCTAAATTTTATAGTTTTAAGCCCTCAACGATCAGCATGATTGAGAAGTTTTAAAATGTCGCAAAATGAATTTGAAAAGGTATACAAATATAATACAAACATCGAGAAAATTTAAACTTTGAAGGAAATTTGTTTCGAATCAAAAATATTTTCGTTGTTATAGTATGGGGGGAGGGCAAAATGGGGTACTTAACGAAATACTACGTTTTTGAGGACTCAAATACTCAAAACCTCTTTTTTTATGAATAGAAATAGAAAAAGGTTTCGTTTGCTTTATACACATATACACATAAGTTTATATACTGTTACGAAGAAAGAGCGCTATATCTTCTTGGGCCTAGGACGCCATCAAACCTAAAACCGCTACTGACCGCTATGGATGGATATCGGCGTTAGTGTTGTTGATAGTGGTAACATCTACTTCCTGAAGGGAAGTAGGCAGTGGCATACTTATTGGAATGACACTCTTTGAATTTGGGCGATTTAGATCTGGGGACGGACTAGAAGTAGAGGGGTTGCTTGGGGGTAGGCATGAAGGATGAATAGATTCAAGATCTAACGGCGTTGATTGCTATATTTTCGAAAAGTATTTAAAAAAACTGTTTTTGGAAAAAACTGGCCGAACAATTGTGAAAAAAAAATTTCCTAAAATTCTAAACGTAAAGGGGAATTAAAAAGCTTATATAATACCATTTTGAAAGCTCAAAATTGCAGAAAAAAACAAAGATGATCTAACGATGCTGACGCTTACAAAAGCAAACAGGAAAAACAGTGACAATGATTTATGTCACTAATTTACTCATAAAATTAGAACACCACACATAACTAATGCTTTAAAATTAGGATACTTGATAATTATTTAATACATTTATAATCACGCAAAAACAATTAAATTAAAAGGAGTTAAAATTCATAGCGACCACTACAAATACAACCAGTGTTTCCATTATTTCTGCAAAAAAAAAATGTTAAAAATGAGATTTTAAACGGCACCTTTTTGGTAATCTTTGAAAATAATGTAACAATAAATAAAAAAAATTATTAAAATCCCACAGGAAAAATTATTGAATTTTTAATAAAATCATCATTTTAAAGAATACAAAATAATAGAATGTATCCCATTAAATAATGAAGAATTAAATTTTAAAAATGTTAAATTTACAAATAAACTTTTTGAACAATTTACAATAGGCTCAACCACACATAAACCAACTATTAGTTGTATCTTAGTATAATTAATACTTTTAATACAGGGTGTCCCTTAATTCGTAGGTAATATTTTGGGGCATGGTTCTTGGGTATATTTAAAGACAAAAACGGTTCTACGGCAAGGGCCCATCTTCAATTTTGATATAATTTTTTGGGGATTTAAGAAAAGGCTTACTCTGATGTAACACGAACCCCTTAACGGTAATTGCGCTGTTAGTACTAATGATAGAAACTTCGTTTAAAACTTCGATTTTAGAAGAAATATTAAAAATCTTTGTAACTGCGTTTAAATTTATTTGATACTAGCTGACCCGCGAACTTCGTTTCGCCAAAATTCATCAATGTATTGAAAATAATAATTCTTTCATATATATTTAGTAAATAGCTGATATTTTACACTTTTTATTTATGTATATAGATACTGTGTAATTTTAAGTTAATTCGGCTTATCAGCTATCTGCCTGTGAAAATCCCGTCAAAATTGGCCCAAAAATAAGAATTTTTGAAAATTGCAACCGCAGCGCCACGTACAGGAGTGATTAAAAAAGCCTTAATTACTCCTTAGAACATCACCTATCCGCCAGTGAAAATTCCGTCAAAATCGGTTTAGCCGTTTCCGAGATTAGCCGGAACAAACAGACAGACAGACAGACAAACATTTTAAAACATGCATTTTTGTTCTAAGTACCGTATGTATTTTCATACACATTTAGTAAAAAACTGATATTTTGAAATTACAAACAGACACTTCATTTTTATTTATGTGTATAGATGTGTATAGATTATCAGCTATCTGCCTGTGAAAATCCCGTCAAAATCGGCCCATAAATAAGAATTTTTAAAATTCTTATTCGTCAAAAGCTCCAAACACGATGGACAGTGACTTATGGAAACGAATTGATGAACGTATGAAAAGTCAAAGTGAGTCAATTTCCAAAATTAATATTTTAATTTCCAAATCCGAAGAGCGAATCTTGGCTAAAATTGATAAAATCGAAAACCACATAACCGAAATGCAAACAAACTTAAATGCCCTCTGCGAAAGGGTTAACACGATTGAGTTGTCGTACATCGCTACAACTGCCGACATTGAAGCTCTTAAAAATGATTTTAAGCTAATAAATAGCTCCGTTGCCGACACAAAAACAACAATATCAATAAACGAAACTGAGCTGTCAAATGCTATGTCCGCTATTGGCAAATTGCAGCAAATAGCTGAAGCACAAGAAAATAGACTTGTTGCCACTGACGCCATTCTCTACGGTGTACCACATCAAACCGATGAGAATCTCTCAACAATATTTGATAAGCTTTGCAACACTATTGGTTTTACTTCACCCGCACTTAACAAAATCTATCGCACTCGCCCTTCGGATAATCGATTGGATTCCGCCGTTTTGGTTAAATTTAATTCGCCATACGACAGAAATATGACCCTAACGAAAATAAGAACTTTTCAGAATCAAAACAAACGCCAACTTCAACTGCGCGATCTTGGGTTTCCATCTGAAAGCTTTTCGCTGGTTTACTTGCGGGAAAGCCTTACCAAAAAAAATCAAATTATTTTGCGTTAACGCGCTCGCACTTAAGAAAAATAAAAAAATATTTTCTGCATTCACCGCGCGTGGGTTTGTTTACATCAAATTTCATCAAGATGACAGCGAAGCTCGAATTATTGACAACATTGAAACCTTAAATAGAATTACTGGGTTACCAACTTTACGAACCTAGAATAAATTAGATCTTCGAAACTAAACAGCATTGCCAGATATACAAGCAGTTTTTTTTTTTAAATTATAATTGAACTAACATTATTTTTATTGCAAATATTATTATCTTTTTTTTTTGTTTAAATTAAATTTATTATATTAATGTAAATAATTAGTTCTTTTTGTAATATCTTTTTTTTAGATTATGGAAATAATTCCATTATTGCCTTTAATTTTTTCTTTTTCTTTTAGCCTTTTCTCCTTTTCGAAATCTTTTCCTGCATTAGTTCTTATGTCGTTTTCTTATTTTTGCACTTTATTAAAACATCGCCGGCTCGGTGTTGGTTAATAATAATAGATTAGTTCCAGATTCCGACGGTTCTGTAGTAGTGCGTTCACTAGTTAGAGTTTTAGTTAATCAAAAATCTGGCCTAAAAATTGTTCATCTAAATGCTCAAAGCTTAAACTGTAAGATCGACGAATTTCGGGATCTTTTTGAGGGTTCTGGGGTTGATGTGATTTGTATTTCAGAGACCTGGTTTTCTAGTCACTTAAATGATAATTTTTTCAAACTTGCAGGTTATAAACTTTTCCGTGCTGATCGAACTAGATGTAATGGGGGTGGGGTTGCTATCTTTGTAAAGGAAAATATTCCCTGTGTTTTTAAGTGTAGGTCTTCAAATGACAGTCTAATGGACTTTTTGTTTCTAGAGCTTGCTGGGGAAGGCGAGAGGCTTCTCCTGGGTATTGTGTATAGACCTCACAAACTAATAAATACTGAACCTCTTATATCTCTCCTCGAAGAAATAGCGGTCTCATCTTCTAAGGTCATTGTGTGTGGTGATATGAATAGTGATTTACTACAGGAAAACCACTTAATGCAAAATATGCTTACCTTAAACTTGTTTCCTGTTAATACTTCTCTCCTTACGCACTTTAGTTCACAAACAGCTACACTTCTCGACGTATTTTTTGTAAGTGAACCTGATAAAGTTGTCATGTACGATCAGTTGTCCGCTCCCGCTTTCTCTAAACATGACCTCATTTACATAACTTTCGAGTTTAGTTTGACAAGTTCACCTTCCTCATTCCATTATAGGGATTTTAGTCGAATAAACAAATTTACACTTGAGTGCGATGCTAAGAGTATAGCGTGGGAACATGTTTATTTCATGAGTTCATGTAATGAGCAAATTGATTTTCTTCAATCTAACATCAATTACCTATTTGAAAAACATGTACCTTTGAGGACTAAGACCATCAATCCTGGACAACGCCCTTGGTTTACAACGGATATACGTTTACTTATCGAAAAACGCGACATGGCCTATAAACGCTGGAAGAGATACAAACTAAGTGCTTTCCATCAAGAATATTGTTCTCTACGAAATAGAGCTGTCGCTCTCATTGGTTCAACTAAGGCTCAAGTTTACGCCAACCGACTAGACCCTTGCTTAAGCGGTACAAAACTTTGGAAAAATTTACGGAACTTAGGAATAGGAAAACAGCAAAGTGAAGTCTACAAAAACATTGATGTGAATTTGCTAAACCAGGATTTTGTTACTTTACCAAATGTATCACATGCAACACAATCGCCATCTCTAGTTAATGTCCCCGAAGAAAACATGTCTAGTCGCAAGTTCGGATTTATAGGAATTGACCAGGTTCAAGTAGTTGAAAGTATACTCTCCATAAAATCGAATGCGGTTGGAATTGATGGTGTCCATCCTAAATTTTTAAAAATTTTACTACCCATAGTGCTGCCCTTTATTACTTTTGCTTTCAACAGCATTCTATCGACCTGCATCTTTCCTACAGCCTGGAAAAGAGCTAAAATCATACCGGTTCCTAAAAATTCAAGTGGTAAGGATTTTCGTCCCATATCCATACTTCCCTTACTGTCAAAGGTCTTCGAAAAAATAATGAAAACACAAATTAACTCTTTTTTAAACGCCACTCATGCACTTACACCTTTACAATCTGGTTTTCGCGAAAAGCATAGTTGCATAACTGCCTTGCTGACAGTAGTTGATGAAATTAGACAAAGCATTGATAATGATCATATAACTTTTCTTTTGCTGCTTGATTTTTCACGAGCTTTCGATACGGTTGATCACAATATTCTTTGCAATAAGCTCTTAAATTGTTTTGATTTCTCATCCTCTGCCACAAGGCTCCTTGTTTCCTATCTTTCTGGGAGGGAACAAGCGGTTTATGCAAATAATGTATTATCCAACTTTATAACTGTCCCTGCAGGGGTGCCGCAAGGTTCTATTTTGGGGCCTTTGCTTTTTTCACTATACATCAACGATTTTCCATCTATCGTAACAAATTCTTCAGTTCAACTTTACGCCGACGACGCTCAACTTCAAATAAGTTGCCCCCTTGGACTTATAGAAGATTGTGTTAGTCGAATCAATGCAGATCTAGAAAACATATCTAATTGGGCAAAGAAAAACCTTCTCTCAATTAATTCCACCAAATCTAAGTGTATTGTCATCTCTAAGAAATGTACTTCCACCTCTTATTTTCCCACTATCATCATTGACAACAATCCCATAGAATATGTTACTACAGCCAAGAATTTAGGAATGGTTTTCAATAACACCCTGACTTGGAGTAACCACATCAGTTTAGCAGTAGGTAAAGTATATGGTGTCTTACGCTCCTTATGGGCATCACAGTATTTCACTCCTATTAAAACTAGAATTTTGTTAGTCAAATCACTTATCATTCCTATTCTTACCTATGGATGCGAGGTGTATGGGAAATGTGATACTGTGTGTAAAAGAAAATTAAATGTGGCTTACAATAATGCTATTAGACACGTTTTCGGACTCCGGAGATTCGATAGAGTCTCTAATTTCTCGAGTAAAGTTTGCAGCCTCCCCTTCGATAAGTTATTACAATTTCGATCATTAACTATGCTCTTTAGCATTGTACAAACCCACCAACCTCCGAATCTGTTCAATAAAATTACTTTTTGTGCATCCACTAGAACGGCGCAGATACTTCAACCACGTTTTACTTGTTTAACATCAGAGCGTCAGTTCTTCGTTCATGCCGTCCGACTTTGGAACTCTCTCCCACGACATTTTAGGAACTTTGGTGATAGGAAGGGATTTCAGAAGGAACTTAAGGCATATTATTTAATTACATAACTGAATTATTCTTATATTAAGTAAATTTTTTAATTGTATACCAATTATTTAATTGGTTCATTCATTTTCTTTTTTTCTCTGAGTTTGAACGATTTAAAAGCCTCTGTGAGTTGTTTTCATGTACAATTATTTTCTTTATTTAACTTTGCACTAGCTTATAAGATTTTTGTATCTTAATGTGTATGAGTATCTATGAAATAAATAAATAAATAAATTTAAAAAAAAAAAAAAAAATACTTTGCAAATCAAGGTTAATGTTGCTAGTGCAGTCTTCAATGAGACCCAGAGGACATCTTCTGATTAACTGGACGTCATCGGCATACCTTTGGATCGAGGATGTTGTTATTTTGTAGAGGGAGTTCATTTATGTAGAGGGAAAAGAGAAGAGGTCCTAAGACTGACCATTTGGTACACCTCTTAGGTTAGGAAGAAAACTAGATATCATACTCCGAGCTGCAACAGCTTGTCTTCTCTCACATGAGATAGGACTTTAGGCTTTAGGCTGAACATTTGTGTGACGTCAAAGGCTCACTGCACAAATTAAGGTGATCTACTGTGTCCAAAGCCTTGGAGAAATCAAGAAGCACCAGAAATGAAACCTTATCATCATCAAAAGCATCTCTAATATCTTCAACGACGGTAATGAGGGCAGTCATACAGCTATGTTTTTGGTGAAAACCTGATTGCCTGGGAGAAAAAATATTATTAGTGGTGAGATGAACATTGATCTGCTTCTGAATTATCCTTTCAAATACTTTAGAAAGATATGGAAGGATTGCGATAGGTCTTTAATCATTACCTACCGTTAAAACATTTTAAAGTAAGAATTACCTTAGCTACTTTCCATTGATATGGGAAAGCTCCTGCCATTAAAATTGTATTGAACGTCTGTGTGATTAAGGGTAAAATAATTGGTAGAATAGCCTTTATAAATACATGATGAATACCATAAATACCGATGGCATTCAATTTTATGGATAAAAAGCTTTCAACAACATCAATATCTTTAACTCCGTAAATTTAAAAAGTCCTTCTTGCATATCTAATAGATGTATATCATTGTGTGAACCTTGGGAATCAAGAATACCTGAAATTGTTGTAGGGATTTCCGCGAGAAGAGGGTACGGCAGTTTGACAAAATTTTGATTGAGTTGATCAATATCAACGTCGCCAATATCTTGGTTCTTTCCATCAACTCCTAGTTCTCGCAAGTTTTTCCAAAGTTGTCTCCCATTCAAAGACAAATTTAAACGGTTTTAAATATCCTTGTTTTTTCTGACCTAATTTTGCAAACAGCTCTGTTCCGCAAAACACGATACGTATGGTGGTGCACATCTAGCTTAAAGCGTTTCTAGCGACTATATGCCAGGTTTCGTTGTATCAAAAGCTGCCAAATTTCATCTGTGAACCAAGATCGTTGACTGTGGCTTACAATTTTTGTGACAAGAGGGATATGGTAATTAAAGAGATTACCGATATTGTACTCGTAGTTAATGAATTCAATTTGCTCAGTCGAGTTTGTTGTGCCATAAACCCGTTCCCACTCGATACTTCGGGTATGATGTTCCAAAGCGGCACAATTGATATGTTTGAAATTTCGATATTGATAAGATGTGTTGTAAGGATTTATACCAAAAGCAAAAGTTAAATAAATAAGCTGATCATATAAAAGTATAATATTTGAATCGCTTACAAAGTAAACATCCAGAAGCGTATTTATATTCCTAGAAAAATGGATAGGCATAGAGGTATTGACCGGAGTTAACTTAAAGGCTGCCATTTAGGGCACCAGCTACTAGAACCATAGAGGAGCCTAAAGAAATGTCTTCCAATAAATCAAAGAGTGGTAAATGTTAGTGTTCCGGTTTGGTCTGTACACAACACCTTAAAGAAGGTTATGGTCTGCAGAAAAGAGGCTGATAAATACATATTCCATTTCGCTATCAGAATAAGGCCTGCAGTTGAACTTTAATGATAGTTTCATCACCTCTACCATTTCGATCAGCACGATGTTTCTGATACACAGATTACATCAACCTTGGATCCCTCAAACAGATACCTGAACTCATGTTTTTTCGGAAACAAACTTTGCGCGTTTAAGTGACATTATCGGTAAACCATTTTTTTCACTTAAAATATTAACCATCGCACGCAGAATTCCATCAAAACACCCACCTGTGCTGTGGAATCATTATTAGATTCTATTGCAATCATAAATTAAAGAAAGACTGGAAAACCACGCACTGAATTATGAGAGACAAAGACACCCTACGAACTAAAATCGTCTCCCCCTCCCCCTCCCCCCCCCCCTCTATCATGGCTAGTATAAGAACAACAATAGCAAATGAGATACACATTTAATTAATTCAAAAATTTTAAAATGATTACAAAGAACTACAAATTCTATTTGCTTTTTTCAACTTAATTCCATTGGAGGTGTTAGTATAACGAATCTTAGAAAACTGATGTTGTATGACAGAATGCGGGACATAAACAGTAGGTAGGTACTAACACATACAATTTGAACTTTTATGTTCAACTTATACAGCTAGAGTAGTTGTCATTGCTCGAAAAATTTGTTAACAGAGCAAGGACGTGCGACCAAGTCATGCATTTTATTCTTTTTTAAACCCATTTTACAGCACACTCTTGCATTTGGAAATATTTTTCGCAGAGCACCCTGTATAAGCCACTTAGGCGCTTCATTTTATCGTTAAATTTTGTCAATCAAAGATGAAACCGTATGTGATTCCATAGCATAGAGCTCAACAGCATCATTAACGTTGCCATCTTCGTAATCTTCGTAATAATTATCGTCATCATCATCAACGATATCATCTTTCAAGGATTGGGGAAGTTGGGAGTATAATAAGATTACGGTAGGAATAGGCAATAGGCTACCATTCGCTTCTGCAAAATCCTTAACTTTTAATCAGGTTTATAACTTATAAGGTTGCAAACAAAATTAATTGGCTTAGACATTCATTGCTGAAGATATAAATTTCACAGTGATATTAAATCCACCTCAAGTAAAAGCAGCTCCAACATTGGAATAACTACGGTGAAGCCAAATGAATTACATTTGCTTGTGGAACAACAACAAGTAGTAGTCCAGTAGTCTAAGACTTAACTTTCCTTATCATATGGATGTCCGTTGTGTCACTTCACAGCTCTCATGAGCGGTTTATTTTTAGTGCATTCCAGTCACCCTCATTTTCGATATGGTCTTTCCGAATTCAAATTATAATTTCCTCAAATTTTTGCTCTTGGTTTTATTGTTGGACTTTAACGCGGAATTTTAGCTAATGAGATCCCAGGGAGATCTAACCAAAGTTGGTAAGCTAACTAAGGACAGTGTACGGAAGTGGTTTGGTAACACGAAGGTTTATCCGTATACCTAACAGGCCAATAAGTTCCAATGGATGTCTTGTGCGAGAACGATGTGTATTTTAAAGGCAGCACATGACTGAGTTTTGGTATGGCGGTGTTAAATCCATGTTGTGTGGGCGCAAGTCAACGTATAGTTTTGCTGCCAAAAACCACACCAAAAAATAATATATTTCTAAAACCGCAGCGATCATCGGAGTGAAACCAAGAAACTGGTCTTACCAATACTCAAATTCTCTTCATATATATGGTATCACTCCCTCACTTCACTGATAATAATCGATACATTAATCGACTAATGGGCCATGTGATTATGTAAAGCCCTACAAAGGCTCAAGGATAGTTTCAATTCTCTTCTAAAATTAACACAAGTAATGACAAATTGCGGTTATACATATCTACATACATGATAAGCAAACAAGGAGGACTATGATCCACCCTCGCCTTGTAATTTATCCAAGGCTACACCCCGAGACTTTGTAAACAGGTTTAAACAACATTTTTGTGCGTATGTTTTCCCGCAATTAGCAAGAAGTGGCTTATACTGTCATCATTTCAAATCTTGCGGTCATGTTATACATTGTATGGATAATACTGGAAACTTTTCGAAATGTAGCATTACACTGTTGATGCCGAAGTGACGTACGGGGAACGCGTCTTTGAGGCAGACAAAAATAAGCTGTATGGTCAGTTTATGTTTGCTTGTTCGATGCCTTAAGCTGATGATTTGGGATATTGGCTAGATGATTCTCATTAAACTCGTTTCCGAAAAATAGTGCTTAAATGTAATTTGCATGGTTTGGTATTAAAATATAAATAAAACAGCATTGTTTGTTACAGTGAATGGTCTTTTTGGGTGAAAATATCCCGCGTTATTTTTAAATTTGCTACCGTATAAAAGTAATAGTAGGTTTGTATTTAAAAGAGAAAAATGCTAGTTCTTGAGAAGCGACTACATCAATTTTTTTTCTGTTTTTACTTGCTCTATAGGGCAAGTATTGGTTTCGTGCAGAAAAAAAAAATCGAGGTTTTAATCAAACATGACATTACGATGATAGAGAAGCCCAAAAAAGTGGTTTTCGCCATACCGTCCGTCGGTCTGTCTGTGCGTCTGTGCGTCTGTGCGGATGTGCGCTTTTTCACGTCATGCTACAGCCTAAACCGCTTGACCGATTTTCTTCAAACTTGGTATATAGCAGTTTGAAGAAAAACGGTTGTCGAGGTTTTTTTTGTTTCGTTTTAGCCCGGCTCAAACTGGTACCTTTCAAGTAACGGTTTTTTTCAATTTGGATTTTCTCGAAAACGGCTCTAACGATTTTGATTAAATTTATAATTTAGCTTGCTTTAAGCATTTCTTACAAAACTGCGTTTTTTGTTTTTGGCTCAAATGGTCGTAACGAAAATCAGGTTTTAACGGCTTTTTTCAAATAGCCATAAGTTCACAACGGCTTGATTGAATCAACTAAAACTTTGTTTGACACAGTTTTTAATAGTGTTCTATAGGATGGTTTAGTAAATTTTTCACTGAAGCCTTTCTAAACGGTGGCTTCCATACAACGAGCCGTTGAGTTTTAGCCAACTTTTTTTGGTTTTTTCTAATTTTTTCGAAAATGGCTCTAACGATTTTGATTAAACTTTGTGTGTTATATTCTTTTAGTGTTTTTAAGAGAACTGCGTTTTTAGTTTTTGGCTAAAAATGCAAATAACGGAGATCTGCTCTTAACGGCTTTTTTTCAGATGGCCATAAGTTGTCAACGGTTGCATCGAATTCACTCAAACTTTGTTTCGTATAGTTCCTTACAGCTTCCTATCAGATGGCATTGATTTTTTTTCAGTTTCTCTTTTTTAAATGGTGGCTCCTATACAAAGAGCCAGTAGATTTTGGCCAATTTTTTCATTTTTTCTAATTTACTCAAAAAAGGCTCCCCCGATTTTTATGAAACTTTGTATGTAACATACATAGAATACTTCAAACAAAACTGCATTTTTAGTTTTTGGCTATATATGATAATAGCGGAAATTGCTTTTAACAGTATTATTAATTAGGCCATAACCCATAAGTGGACATTTGTATCATTTATAACACCCAAAAGGTAACGTCTTAATTTTAAATATTAAAGGTTTCTTAACGTTACCTCCCGTATATCGAGTTTTCCAGTTTTAGCCAAATTTGTTTGGTTTTTACCAAATTTTTCAAAAATGAATTGTTCTTATTGATCGAAAAGTTTGTTTTCATCGTACTATTGCACCAACAGAGCAAGTACGTGCGACCCAGTCGTGCATTTTATTTTTTTTAGGATATGTATCGGTTACCAGTTTGATCTGTGGGTGCAATAGCAAGATACTGATAACAGACTTTTCGAGCAATGACAACTACTCTTAGTTGCATACAATATTCAAAAAAGATGAAATTCTTCGTTTAAGAAGTATTTATTGCATACATATGTCTATTACAATAATACCAACAACGTTAGTCAAAATTGTTAAAGATTTTTTTTTGAGAAATCCTGTAAAAAGGGACAAAAAAACTAAGCCTAAGACTGAATAATCGGTTCATGGGAGCTACCATTAATACACAACCTTTAATCAAAGAACATAAGAACAAAACTCTTCTTAAGCAGACAGAAACAAATTCAATAACATTAATTTTGTGCGGTGTGATGTTCAATTAGTGCTGATGCAATAAAAAAAGGCGTGCGCCACGCCCAAAGTTAAAACGTTTTATTGTCAAGGCAATTGTTATGAGCTCAGTGACATTCAATTTTAATCTTGCAGATCTTAAATTTTTTAAAATTAGATTTGGAATGAAAATAGCGATTATGGGTGTTTTTAACAATTCTTGGACAACACTCTGCTACGTAACCAAGGAATATAAAACCAATTGTTCAGCTGTGTACTTCAAAGCTGCGACCGATAGTTAAAAAACGTTACAAAATTAATGCATTATACAACTTTTGAGGGAAACGCCACTTAAAAGTGGGCGTGTCTTAAAAATTTGAAGCACTAACTGAGCTTTGATCAGTATTTAGGCACATGTGTAAAACTACAGCTGAATCAAGTAGTTTTTAAACAATCTTACCTAAACAAAGGTATTTTTATCAAAATGACGCCTTTTAAAGTGGGCGTATTGAAAAAATTTACACAAGAAAATGTAGAGATATATTTTTCAAATAACGAACGGAAGGAAAGGTTTAAATTAAATATTGGAAGTGCCTTACATTTTTGAGACTACGTTTTTCGTTCTTTCATGAAAAGTGGGCGTAAGCCACCCCCAAAATTCAAAAATTTTCTTTTCATACACAAACTTTTTAGTTTCTATTAAGAGACGCAAAATTTTGGCTTGCGGATTCATTATAAATACCGTTTATTTGCAAAAACAATTTTCTTATAGTTTCTAGTGAAAAGTGGGCGTCAACCACGCCCAAAATCAATTTTTTTGAATTCATACACAAGATGTTTATGTGCAAGTAATACCCACAAAATTTAATGTTTTTCGCTTCAATATAACAATTGTTATTTTATAAAAACATTATTGATGATTTTGTAAGAAAAATGGGCGTCAGCCACGCCCAAACTGAAATATTTTTATTTGATTAGAATAAAGTTTACTTAAAGCTTACGTGTGCTAAATTATAGCGTTATGCTTTTATCATAACTGTAAAAAAAAACATAATTTAATTTTATTAAATTGAGGTTGTTCATCAAAAATGGCGATTGTGGGCTGGTTTGTGGGCGGATTTTACCGGTTCAAGAACTTAGCTTTACTCTTGAACCAAAGATTATATATACCAAATTTCAGCTTTCTAGCTCAAAAAATTGCGACCTCTAGAGAGTATACATACGGACGGACGGACGGACGGACATGGCTAAATCGACTAGGCTTTTGATTCTGAGTCAGAATATATTGTATACTTTTCTATACCTAACGGTATTATTTCTCTATGTTAAAAACTCCATACCAAATACAATATACGCATTCTATGGAATAGGGTATAATAATATAACAAGTAAAGATGTCGCACGTAGAACAAATTTATGTGCCTGGAAATTTCAACCACCAGATTTTAGCCATAGGTCCTAACATGTATCCAAGAATTAAATTGCTTAGCAACATTTTAAAATTCGTCGACGAATGTAGAAGAAAATAGAAGGTTGATTTTAATAGATGAATATATTACAAGGGAGAGAGCGAAATAATATGTATATTTAAATGTTGATACCAACAAGAAAGAGAAATAAAATGCACGACTGGGTCGCACGTACTTGCTCTGTGGGTGTAATACTACGACGAAAACAAACTTTTCGATCAATAAGAACAACTCATTTTTGAAAAATTTGGTAAAAACTAAAAAAAATTTGGCTAAAACTGGAAGAATCGATATACGGGAGCTAACGTTAAGTAACCTTTAGTATATCAAATTTAGATGTCGTCTTTTGGGTGATATAAATATGTAACATATAAAGTTTCATAAAAATCGGGGGAGCCTTTTTTGAGTAAATTAGAAAAAACGAAAAAATTGGCCAAAATCTAATGGCTCTTTGTATAGGAGCCACCATTTAAAAAAAAGAACATGAAAAAAAATCAATGCCATCTGAAAGGAAGCGGAAAGAAACTATACCAAACAAAGTTTGAGTGAATTCGATTCAACCGTTGACGACTTATGGCCATTTGAAAAAAAGCCGTTAAGAGCAGATCTCCGTTATTTGCATTTTTAGCCAAAAACTGAAAACGCAGTTCTCTTAAAAACACTAAAAGAATAAAACACACAAAGTTTAATCAAAATCGTTAGAGCCGTTTTCGAGCAAATTAGAAAAAACCAAAAAATGTTGGCTTAAACTTATCGGCTCGTTGTATGGAAGCCACCGTTTAGAAAAGCTTCAGTGAAAAATTTACAAAGTCATCCTATAGAAAACTATAAAAAACTATGTCAAACGAAATTTGAGTCGATTCAATCAAGCCGTTGTGAACTTATGGCTATTTGAAAAAAAGCCGTTAAAACCTGATTTTCGTTAGGACTATTTGAGCCAAAAACGAAAAACGCAGTTTTGTTAGAAATGCTTAAAGTAAGCTAAATTTTGAGTTTAATCAAAATCGTTAGAGCCGTTTTCGAGAAAATTCAAATTGAAAAAAACCGTTACTTGAAAGGTACCAGTTTGAGCCGGGCTAAAACGAAATAAAAAAAACCTCGACAACCGTTTTTCTTCAAACTACTATATATCAAGTTTGAAGAAAATCCGTCAAGCGGTTTAGGCTGTAGCATGACGTGAAAAAGCGCACATCCGCACAGACGCACAGACGCACAGACGCACAGACGCACAGACAGACCGACGGACGGTATGGCGAAAACCACTTTTTTGGGATTCTCTATCATCGTAATGTCATGTTTGATTAAAACCTCGATTTTTTTTTTCTGCACGAAACCAATACTTGCCCTATTGAGCAAGTAAAAAATACATTTCTCTGAGAGAAGGTAGGTAAGTACCTATGAATTACCTAAGTTTTTATACCCTATTCCATAGAATGGGTATAATGTATTTGGTGTGGAGTTTGTAACATAGAGAAATAATACCGTTAGGTATAGAATAGTATATATGTATATTCTGACTCAAAATCAAAAGCCTAGTCGATTTAGCTATGTCCGTCCGTCCGTCCGTCCGTCCGACCGTATGTATACTCTCTAGAGATCGCAATTTTTGAGCTAGAAAGCTGGAATTTGGTATATATAATTTTTGGTTCAAGAGTGAGGCTAAGTTCTTGAACTGGTAAAATCCGCCCATAAACACGCCCACAATCGCCATTTTTTATGAACAACCTCAATTTAATAAAATTAAATTATGTTTTTTGTACAGTAACGATTAAAGCATAACGCTAAAATTTTGCACACGTAAGCTTTAGGTAAACTTTCTTCCAATTAAATAAAAATATTTCAGTTTGGGCGTGGCTGACGCGCATTTTTCATACGAAACCATCAATATTGTTTTTATTAAATAACAATTGTTATATTAAAGCGAAAAAACATTAAAATTTGTGGGTATTACTTGCACTTAAACATCTTGTGTGTGAAACTATAAAAAATTGTTTTTGCAAATAAACGGTTTTTATAATGAATCCGCAAGCCAAAATTTTGCGTCTCTTAGTAGAAACTTAAACGTTTGTGTATGAAAAGAAATTTTTTAATTTTGGGCGTGGCTTTCGCCCACTTTACATGAAAGAATGAAAAACCTTGTTTTAAAAATTTTAAAAATTTACCAATACTCAATTTAAGTTTTTTTCCCTTCCGTTCGTTTTATGAAAAAAATATCTACATTTTCTTGTGTAAATTTTTTCAATACGCTCACTTTTAAAGGCGTGATTTTGATAAAATACCTTTGTTCAGGTATGATCGTTTAAAACCTGCTCGACTCAGCTGTAGTTTTACACATATGCCTAAATACTGACTAATGATCAAAGCTTAGTAATTGCTTAAAATTTTTAAGACACGCCCTTTTTTAAGGGGTGTTTTCGTCAAAAGTCATATAATGCATTAATTTTTTAACGTTTTTTTAATTTTGGTCGCAGTTGTGAAGTAAAAAGATGAACACTTAGATTTAAGTTCCTTGGTAACGTAGCAGAGTGTGGTTCAAGAATTGTGAAAATCACCCATAATCACTATTTCCATTCAAAATCTAATTTTTAAAAATTTAAGTTTTGCCTTGTTTTGTTCAATCGATCTGCAAGAATAAAATTGAGTGTCACTGAGCTTATTCTAATTGCCTTGGCAATAAAAAGTCTTAACTTTGGGCGTAGCACGCCTTTTGTTATTGTGCCAGCACTAATTGAACATCACACCACACACAATTAATGTTATTGAATCTTTTTCTGTCTGGTAAAGAAGAATTTTGTTTATGAAACTGGATCATCGGCTGGCTGCGGGAGGCGAACGCATACACATACACAAAAATAGGGAATAGGGTATCCAACAGTTCGTTGCAAACGTACTGTAGCTCTCGCTTATGTTTTTTTTCTGAACTTACTAACAGAAACTGATAACGACACCAGCGCTGTCGCTTGAAAACTTTTAAGAGGAGTGTTTTCCGTATATTTTGGGGAGTATTTTTGATTGTTAATTAGTACTAATTGCAAAAAGGCTTAGTATTTTGCAATCTCAGAATCAGATTTTAATTTTATTGGTTTTTGATTGTAATGTTCCTATAATGTTGGGTATTGTTGATCTTAGGTTGTTTTTTTATACCCTACTAGCAAAAAGTACCCGGCGTTGCCCGGGCACCCGAGGCAAGTCTTTTCATGCAATATCTTTTAAATGAAATTAAAAACCAAGAAATCATTTTTGTAAAAAAAAAGGGTTTTTCATTTTTATTTTGTCAAATTATGCTATCGTTTTTAATTTCGGATACCTTCAAATCTTATACTGTAGTTTCGTTGGGGTAAATGATGTAATTTTGTAGCACATTTCCAAATAAGATTCGAAATTACCTAATTTCCTATAAAAAACACATTTCGAAATTTTCTCATTTCCAACAGAATTTGGATGAAATTAGTTTGTAACCGAAATCGAACATCCCTAATTTCAAAATGATTGTGAACATGTCTAGAGGAAAAGTCAATTTGGATATAAATCCAGGGCAACGGCAGAACTAAGCAAAACTAAACAAAAGGCAACTGCAGAAATAAACAAAACACCAATTTGGAATTAAATCCAAGGCAACGGCAGAAGTAAGCAAAAACACTTTTTTAGCAAATTTCCTTTTTTTCGTATTTGCTCTTCGATACAGCGGCTGCGTTTAGGATAGGAATACAATATAGCGTTGTCCACAGCCAGCTACTGGCACGGAAATTGCAAAACACGCATATTTTCCATTCACACACACAAACTTTATAAACAAGCCGGCTAACTGGCAGTTAAAGCAAAGAAAGTATGGTAATTCAAAACGGGTGTGTCACTTTTTGCTAGTTATATAATGCAAGCATTTGTCGAAAAAATGTTTTGAGATAACAGTAACAGTCAAACGACATTACGATGATACTGAAGACGCCCCCAAAAAGGCGGTGTAGCTTTTTTAGGTATGAACTATCATATGGCTGGGAAAAAAAAACCAATAATAGCTAAGAACAGTACCTACCAAAGGACAAATATTTTTGCTTTCGAATATCTCGAAAGCGGTTAATGCGATTTTTTCGAAATTTTACATACATATTATAAAGGTTAAGGTGCATACCAATATTATTCATTAATATTTTTTTTTTTTTTTTTTAAAAGCATTTTTTAAAACTTTTTTTTAATTTATGGCGTATTTTCGAAACAGCTCATAATTTTTTTTTTCAAAATGATAAGTATGTATATGCATATGCTTCATTCTTATGAATTGGCGTAGGTATTTGAAATTTAAAAAAAAAATCTTAGAAACCGCCACAGTGATTTTGAAAGTTTTATTCACATAAAGGAAAATTCATCCAAGAAAAAAAAATACCATATTTTGTTCAGCTCAAGTTAGTTTAATAATTTATTTAAGAACTAAAAATTTTTTTTTTTATTCAAACTCTGAAACCCCAAGACCATCCTCACTCAGAGCAAGTTCCTCCGACCCAGTCGTGCACTTTATGTATAGTTCCTCTTTTGTAAAAACGTCGTCATCGAAATTGATCACTGAACAGCCCGAAATTTCCATTAATAGTTCTTTCTGTTCTTGTTCTTGTTTTTGTTGTTGCTCTCGTTGTTCTTGTTGTTGTTTTGGTTGTTGGTGATTCTTTTCAGCTGTTGTCGTTGTTGTGTTGTTGTTATTGATGTAGACCCCAGATCTTCTTTAAAGATTATAAAACTAAACATTAAATTTATAAGTATTTCAGCGAAATTTAAGATGCAAAATGATTTTTACTTGCTCTATAGGGCAAGTATTGGTTTCGTGCAGAAAAAAAAATCGAGGTTTTAATCAAACATGACATTACGATGATAGAGAAGCCCAAAAAAGTGGTTTTCGCCATACCGTCCGTCGGTCTGTCTGTGCGTCTGTGCGGATAAGCGGATGTGCGCTTTTTCACGTCATTCTACAGCCTAAACGGCTTGACGGATTTTCTTCAAACTTCATATACATAGCAGTTTGAAGAAAAACGGTTGTCGAGGTTTTTCTTATTTCGTCTTAGCCCGGCTCAAACTGGTACCTAACGATTTTGATTAAACTCAAAATTTAGCTAACTTTAAGCATTTCTAACAAAACTGCGTTTTTCGTTTTTGGCTCAAATGGTCGTAACGAAAATCAGGTTTAAACGGCTTTTTTTTAAATGGCTATAAGTTCGCAACGGCTTATTAGAACTGACTTAAACTTCGTTTGGCATCGTTTTTTATAGCGTTCTATAGGATGGCTTTGCAATTTTTTCAGTAAAGCCTTTCTAAAAATGGTGGCTCCCATACAACAAGCCGTTCAGTTTTAGCCAACTTTTTTTTTTTTCTAATTTGCTCAAAAATGGCTTTAACGATTTTGTTTAAACTTTGCGTTTAATATTTTTTTAGTGTTCTTAAGAGAACTGCGTTTTTAGTTTTTGGTTAAAAATGCAAATAACGGAAATCTGGTCTGGACGTCTTTTTTTCAAATTGCCATAAGTTGTCAACGGTTGTATCGAATTCAAACAAACTTTGTTTGGTATAGTTCCTTACAACTCTCTATCAGATGGCATCGCATTTTTTCCAGTTTTTCGTATTTAAATGGTGGCTCCCATACAAAGAGCCACTAGGTTTTGGCCAATTTTTTTAGTATTTTCTAATTTACTCAAAAAAGGCTCTACCGATTTTTATTAAACTTTGTATTGAATATACATAGAATGTTTTGAAGAAAAGTGCATTTAAGTTTTTGGCTACAAATGATAATAATGGAAATTTGCTTTAACAATTTTATTAATTTGGCCATAATCGGACATTTATATCATTTATAGCACCCAAAAGATGACATCTAAATTTGAAAAATTCAAAGGTTTCTTAACGTAAGCTCCCGCTCGGGTTTTCCAGTTTTAACCAAAATTTTGTAGTTTTCCCCAAATTTTTCAAACAGGAGTTCTTCATATTGCTCGAAAACTTTGTTTTCATCGTACTTTTGCACGCACAGAGCAAGTACGTGCGGCCCAGTCGTGCATTTTATTTTGATTTTGATTCTGTCCACTAACCTGCAACAGCCATTCCTTTTTCAAGGCCAATGTAGACATACTTCAAAAATTCGAAGCGAGCTATGTTTCTTTGGCATTCGGTCAAATGGGGAGTGTTTTCTAGTTGATATATAAATTTCATCACATTTTTTTTTTAGGGTATAAGGTTCCATTTTTAATTCACCTGGAAAATACATATATGTACATTATAATAATTATCTATATATATAAAAATGAATTGGTGTCTGTTTGTACGCGCCTAACTCGGCTGAATATCATCCGATTTGCATTGGGATTTTTTTGTTGGGTTTGTATTAAACAAGGTAAACAGATAGCGGAATTTTTCAAATTTTGGACGGTAAGTTTTATAAATCGTTAAAACACAAAATTGCAGAACAAATATCGACAGATTATGACTTTGTTCTTTGTACAAGCATAACTTGGCTAAATATTATCCGATTTGCATGAGGATTTTTTTGTTGGATTTGTCTTGAACCAGGTAAACACACAACGGAGCCGGTTTTTTTTTTTTTTTTTTTTTTTTTTACGAGTTTCTTCTCCACATGTGCAAGTGACCCGTTCGTTATAGCTGCTCTACTCGAAAATGCTTTGCTATTATATTTGGATGTTCCCGGTCTACCACCACACAATTTACAACTCAAAGTCGGCTCTGTCATCATAATGCTGCGCAATCTAAACCAACCAAAACTATGCAATGGAACTAAGTTTACAGTCATCCAAGTAACAATAATCAAAGGCAAGTTCAAAGGCGAAGAAGTTCTCATTCCAAGAATTCCTTTGATACCAACCGACTTGCCATTCGAGTTTAAGCGGATTCAGTTTCAAGTTCGACCCGCATTTGCCATGACAATTAACAAATCGCAAGGCCAATCGTTACAAGTGTGTGGCCTTAATCTTGAATTCCCTTGCTTTTCACATATACAACTGTACGTGGCGTGTTCGCGTGTCGGAAAGCCATTTGCATTGTTAGTTTATGCACCGGACAACAAAACAAACAACGTTGTTTATCACAAAGCGTTGCAGTGACCTAATCATTTCTGTTTAAATAAAAGTAATTTTAATCAATTTAATATCAATTGTTTAATTCTTTCTTAAGAGAGGCTCGACTTTCGAAAGGGACATTTAGTCAATTTAAGGCAGAACGAAGTTCGCCGGGTCAGCATGGGGATTTTTTTGTTGGGTTTGTATTAAACCAGGTAAACGAATAGCGGAGCCGAATTTTTCAATTTTTGAACGGTATTTTTTAAAAATCGTTAAAACAAAAAATTGCGGAACAAATATCGCCAAGTAATGACTTTGTTCTTTGTACAAGCATTACTTGGCTAAATATTATCCGATTTGCATGAGGATTTTTTTTGTTGGATTAGTTTTGAACCAGGTAAACACACAACGGAGCCGGTTTTTTTTTTTAATTTCAATTTTTTTTTTCACTAGCAAAAACAATAAAAATAAGCTATAAAAATATAAATTGACAAATTTTTCGATCTATAATTCAAAAAAAATTAAATAAACGTAAAATTAGTTGAACTTCAATATAGTCCGTAAATTAATTTAACTTTTTAACTTTTAAATAGTATTTTGTTTGGTGACCAACACAGTGTATAAAGGTATCTACTAAGTTACCAAGTGCGAAGTGAAATTTAATGGATTAGTGTTAATTTTTTTTTCTTTTTTTTAGAACATTGTGATAACTAAAATTGAGGCTTTAATTTTATCGATAACGAATTTTAATAAGGTATTTTGTGAACGACCTATTTGTGTGTAATGCAATTGATATAGATGGTTATGCTTATGATATTGTCCCTGCAGGATTTTTCTATAAGTGTCATTATGCCGCCAATAAGACGATCAAACATTGGAGCGCGCAATAAAAACACGAGACGAGTGGCTATTCTGCGTGCGAATGCGAATCAAGAATCACAAGAGGAGATAGCCGATCATATGGAAGCAGATCGCGTAGGTGTCATTATGCCACCAATAAGGCAATCAAACATTGGAGCGCGCAATAAAAATACGAGACGAGTGGCTAATCTACGTGCGAATCAAATGGATGAACAGCATGCACATCGCAATGAACAAGTCCGTTTACGAATGACTAACATGCGTGACGCATTTTCACAAGAGGATATAGCCAATCATATGGAAGCAGATCGTGTAGCAAGAGCCACCCGTCGTACAAATTATGATCTAGATGAACGTAACTTTAATCGACGTAAAGAGCGAAGGACACGAGCGCCACCTTATAATTTAAATCGGGCTGCATTCAGATATGATTCCAAACTAACGTACAATGATCTTTCGTGCGTTAATATTTGGCCATTGAATGTCGTCTGTCAGCATTGCAATGCATTGAAGTTCTCGGCGGAAACGCCTGGGTTGTGTTGTGCAGGCGGAAAAGTAAAATTACCTGTTTTGGCCCCGCCACCGCAGCCATTGCGATCACTTCTGTATAAAGATACAACACAATCACGGCATTTCCTCGCGCACATTCAACAATACAACGGCTGCTTCTAAATGACGTCTTTTGGAGCCACTGTTATCCAAGAACGTGGTTACAATCCGACCTTTAAGGTAATGTCGTCAGAAGAACTTTAACATTATGTCCAGTGTGGATAAATTGTCACATTATCCTTCTACTATTCAGATCCAAGGACAAATCCACCATCGTGTGGGAGCTCTTTTGCCGCAATTGAACGAGCATCATAAGTTCCTTCAGATTTATTTTCTTGGAAATTCAAATGAGGAACTCGATCAATCACGCGACATAGTCCTCAAGCGAAGTGATAATGGACAGTTTCAACGCGTGATGGAGACCCACCGGTCATACGACACATTACAATATCTGCTTATGTTTTGGGAAGGCGATGATGGCTACCATTTTCAAACTAAAATGGTAAGCCCACTCTTCGGTTAGTTCCTCAGTTTTCCGACATATCTTTTTCATCAACTATTAATGGGATTATCTTTCAGGGCATGATACAAATAAGAAAGTCAGCAGCATGAACTTCTACGCATATCGCTTCATGATTCGCCAGGATGTCGACAACCATCTGTTAAGATATCGCCGATTGTTTCAACAGTATTGCGTCGACATGTACGTTAAGATAGAAACAGAACGCCTAAATTTCATCCGATTAAATCAAAATAAATTGCGTTCGGAAGAATACATTAACTTAAGAGATGCCATACATTTGGATGGAGATGCAGCAGCAGCAAACATCGGCCGGTTGACTATTCTCCCAGCAACATATGTTGGAAGTCCGAGGCATATGCACGAATATGCGCAAGATGCAATGACATATGTGCGGCATTACGGACGCCCCGAATTATTCATAACATTCACCTGCAATCCAAAATGGCCAGAAATTACGCAACTCTTACTTTGCGGACAAACTTCGAGCGACCGCCACGACATCACTGCACGAGTTTTCAAACAAAAACTATTAATGATCATTGACTTCATCACGAAACACAATATTTTTGGACAGCCGCATTGTTGGATGTATTCGGTGGAATGGCAGAAGCGACCAGACCAGGTCGATTCAATCATTAGCACCGAAATACCCAGTAAAGAAGCCGACCCGGAATTGTGTGAAGTCGTAACTACGCAGATGATTCATGAGCCTTGCGGAAATCACAATCCAGATTCGCCTTGCATGGTCGCAAATAAATGTTCTAAGCGATATCCACATTCCCTCCTGGCAGAGACAATCACTATCAACGATGGATACCCATTGTATAGGCGGCGATCACCAGATGACAATGGCAGAACAGTCGCAATGAAAGTGAAAGGGAAAGATGTCTTGGTGGACAACACTTGAATTGTTCCATATTGTCTTCTTCTCTCTTAAGTATTTAAAACGCACATAAACGTTGAATACTGCAATTCGGCGAAGTCCATCAAGTACGTTTGCAAGTACGTCAACAAAGGAAGCGTGCTATCAATTAGGGCGTTATGTGAGTTGCAATGAGGCAATTTGGAGAATATTTTCCTTTCCGATACACGAACGCCATCCGACCGTTCAACATTTGGCGGTTCACTTGGAGAATGGTCAGCGCGTATATTTCAGGGAAGAGAATGCAGCTCAGCGAGCTGAACAGGCACCAGCAACAACGTTAACGAGTTTCTTCTCCACCTGCGCAAGTGACCCGTTCGCTAGAACGCTGCTCTACTCGGAAATGCCTCGCTATTATATTTGGAATGCGTCGTACAAAAAATTTCAACGTCGAAAACAAGGGCAAGCTGTTGCTGGATATGCGGATGTGTCTTCAACTGATGCACTTGGTCGTATCTATACTGTTCATCCAAAAAATAACGACTGCTTCTATCTGCGATTGCTTTTGGTAAATGTGCCTGGTCCAACTTCGTACGAGAACATGCGGACTGTTGATGGTGTGCTGTGTGCCACATTTAGAGAAGCCTGTCAGCGGATGAATTTGCTTGCCAACGACAATCATTGGGACGCAACACTTGCCGATGCTACAGTTTCTGCGCCTGCGACTCAAATTCGTACATTGTTTGCCATCATCATCTCGACATGTTTTCCATCGAACCCCCTCATATTGTGGGACAAGTACAAGGACAACATGGCTGACGATATTTTGCATCGAGTTCGAAGAACAACATCAAATCCCGAACTTCAAATGCACGATGAGATCCGCAACGAGGCGCTGATATTGATCGAAGACATGTGTATGCTCATGTGCAGCAACCTGTTGAGTAAACTGGGAATGCCAACTCCCAATCGCTCAATGAACGATGCATTTAATAGAGAATTGCAACGCGAGCGAGAATTCGATCAAGACGCTTTGACAGAAACAGTTCGCACCAATGTCCCACTGCTCAATCCCGAGCAAAAGAACGTGTACGACTCTTTGATGAAGGCGGTTGACGACGGTAACGGTGGCATATTCTTCCTGGATGCACCTGGTGGAACTGGCAAAACGTTTCTCCTTTCCTCGATTTTGGCTTCAATTCGGTCAAGATCCGACATCGCACTTGCGGTTGCCTCCTCTGGAATAGCGGCCACGTTGTTGGAAGGTGGTCGCACAGCACATTCAGCGTTAAAATTGCCACTGAATCTGCAGTTGAATGAGGAACCAACATGCAATATTTCAAGAAATTCAGCTATGGCACAAGTGTTGAAAACTTGCAAAATTATCATCTGGGATGAATGCACAATGGCACACAAGCGAGCATTGGAGGCTCTTGATTGAACAATGAAAGATTTACGGAACAATGTGAGACGCTTTGGAGGAGCAATGATATTGCTAGCCGGTGATTTCCGTCAAATTTTACCAGTAATCCCGCGATCAACGCCTGCAGATGAACTCAACGCTTGCCTGAAAATATCTTAATTCTGGCGATACGTAAAGAAGCTGCAGTTGACGACGAACATGCGAGTTGCGTTGCAGAACGATCCATCAGCCGATGGTTTTGCAAAACAACTGTTTACAATTGGAAATGGTCAAATTACCGTTGATGCTGCAACTGGCCTGATTTCGTTCCCGCTGAATTTTTGTGAATTCACATCATCGAAGGAAGAGCTCATCAGTAAAGTGTTCCCTAACATCGGTCACAATTATTTAAACCACGATTGGCTCAACGCGCGATATTAGCTGCGAAAAATAAGGACGTCGATGATTTGAATTTCATCATTCAAAATAAAATCGCATTCGTTTTAATCGGTGGATCGCATAATAAATGATGATGAAGCAACAAACTATCCAATTGAATTTTTGAATTCGTTGGATGTTCCTGGTCTACCACCACACAATTTGCAACTCAAAGTCGGCTCTGTCATCATAATGCTGCGAAATCTGAACCAACCAAAATTATGCAATGGAACTAGGTTGACAGTGAAGAAACTCATGAACAACGTCATCCAAGCAACAATAATCAAAGGCAAGCTCAAAGGCGAAGAAGTTCTCATTCCAAGAATTCCTATGATACAGAACGACTTGCCGTTCGAGTTAAAGTGAATTCAGTTTCCCGTTCGAATCGCATTCGCCATGACAATTAACAAATCGCAAGGCCAATCGTTACAAGTGTGTGGCCTTAATCTTGAATTCCCTTGCTTTTCACATGGACAACTGTACGTGGCGTGTTCGCGTGTCGGAAAGCCATCTGCATTGTTTGTTTATGCACCGGACAACAAAACAAACAACGTTGTTATCACAAAGCGTTGCAGTGCCCTAATCATTTCTGTTTAAGTAAAAGTAATTTTAATCAATTTAATTTCAATTGTTTAATTCTTTCTTAAGAGAGGCTCGACTTTGGAAAGGGACATTTATTCAATTTAAGGCGGAACGAAGTTCGCCGGGTCAGCTAGTTATTCATAATTATGTAAATAATTTGGAACTGTTAATAAAGATAAAACCATTGTAATTAAAGTTATTTTTTTTTAAATATTATTCCAATTATGCCATTTAATTTGATCAAAAGTCGCGACCAACGCAAATATTTCATTATTTTTTTACTTGATCTATAGGGCAAGTATTGGTTTCGTGCAGAAAAAAAAATCGAGGTCTTAATCAAACATGACATTACGATGATAGAGAAGCCCAAAAAAGTGGTTTTCGCCATACCGTCCTTCGGTCTGTCTGAGCGTCTGGGCGTCAGTGCGGATAAGCGGATGTGCGCTTTTTCACGTCATTCTACAGCCTAAACGGCTTGACGGATTTTCTTCAAACTTCATACATAGCAGTTTGAAGAAAAACGGTTGTCGAGGTTTTTTTTATTTCGTCTTAGCCCGGCTCAAACTGGTACCTTTCATGTAACGGTTTTTTTCATTTCGGATTTTCTCGAAAACGGCTCTAACGATTTTGATTAAACACAAAATTTAGCTAACTTTAAGCATTTCTAACAAAACTGCGTTTTTCGTTTTTGGCTCAAATGGTCGTAACGAAAATCAGGTTTAAACGGCTTTTTTAAAATGGCTATAAGTTCGCAACGGCTTATTAGAACTGACTCAAACTTTGTTTGGCATCGTTTTTTATAGCGTTCTATAGGATGGCTTTGCAATTTTTTCAGTAAAGCCTTTCTAAAAATGGTGGCTCCCATACAACAAGCCGTTCAGTTTTAGCCAATTTTTTTTTTTCTAATTTGCTCAAAAATGGCTTTAACGATTTTGTTTAAACTTTGCGTTTAATATTATTTTAGTGTTCTTAAGAGAACTGCGTTTTTAGTTTTTGGCTAAAAATGCAAATAACGGAAATCTGGTCTTGACGTCTTTTTTTCAAATTGCCATAAGTTGTCAACGGTTGTATCGAATTCAAACAAACTTTGTTTGGTATAGTTCCTTACAACTCTCTATCAGATGGCATCGCATTTTTTCCAGTTTTTCGTATTTAAATGGTGGCTCCCATACAAAGAGCCACTAGGTTTTGGCCAATTTTTTTAGTATTTTCTAATTTACTCAAAAAAGGCTCTACCGATTTTTATTAAACTTTGTATTGAATATACATAGAATGTTTTGAAGAAAAGTGCATTTAAGTTTTTGGCTACAAATGATAATAATGGAAATTTGCTTTAACAATTTTATTAATTTGGCCATAATCGGACATTTATATCATTTATAGCACCCAAAAGATGACATCTAAATTTGAAAAATTCAAAGGTTTCTTAACGTAAGCTCCCGCTCGGGTTTTCCAGTTTTAACCAAAATTTTGTAGTTTTCCCCAAATTTTTCAAACAGGAGTTCTTCATATTGCTCGAAAACTTTGTTTTCATCGTACTTTTGCACGCACAGAGCAAGTACGTGCGGCCCAGTCGTGCATTTTATTTTGATTTTGATTCTGTCCACTAACCTGCAACAGCCATTCCTTTTTCAAGGCCAATGTAGACATAATTCAAAAATTCGAAGCGAGCTATGTTTCTTTGGCATTCGGTCAAATGGGGAGTGTTTTCTAGTTGATATATAAATTTCATCACATTTTTTTTTTAGGGTATAAGGTTCCATTTTTAATTCACCTGGAAAATACATATATGTACATTATAATAATTATTATTCATAATTATGTAAATAATTTGGAACCGTTAATAAAGATAAAACCATTGTAATTAAAGTTTTTTTTTTTTAAATATTATTCCAATTATGCCATTTAATTTGATCAAAAGTCGCGACCAACGCAAATATTTCATTATTTTTTTACTTGATCTATATGGCAAGTATTGGTTTCGTGCAGAAAAAAAAAATCGAGGTTTTAATCAAACATAACATTACGATGATAGAGAAGCCCAAAAAAGTGGTTTTCGCCATACCGTCCTTCGGTCTGTCTGTGCGTCTGGGTGTCAGTGCGGATAAGCGGATGTGCGCTTTTTCACGTCATTCTACAGCCTAAACGGCTTGACGGATTTTCTTCAAACTTCATATATAGCAGTTTGAAGAAAAACGGTTGTCGAGGTTTTTTTTATTTCGTCTTAGCCCGGCTCAAACTGGTACCTTTCATGTAACGGTTTTTTTCATTTCGGATTTTCTCGAAAACGGCTCTAACGATTTTGATTAAACTCAAAATTTAGCTAACTTTAAGCATTTCTAACAAAACTGCGTTTTTCGTTTTTGGCTCAAATGGTCGTAACGAAAATCAGGTTTAAACGGCTTTTTTAAAATGGCTATAAGTTCGCAACGGCTTATTAGAACTGACTCAAACTTCGTTTGGCATCGTTTTTTATAGCGTTCTATAGTATGGCTTTGCAATTTTTTCAGTAAAGCCTTTCTAAAAATGGTGGATCCCATACAACAAGCCGTTCAGTTTTAGCCAACTTTTTTTGGTTTTTTCTAATTTGCTCAAAAATGGCTGTAAGGATTTGGTTTAAACTTTGTGTGTAATATTTTTTTAGTGTTCTTAAGAGAACTGCGTTTTTAGTTTTTGGCTAAAAATGCAAAAAACGGAAATCTGGTCTTGACGTCTTTTTTTTCAAATTGCCATAAGTTGTCAACGGTTGTATCGAATTCAAACAAACTTTGTTTGGTATAGTTCCTTACAACTCTCTATCAGATGGCATCGCATTTTTTCCAGTTTATCTTATTTAAATGGTGGCTCCCATACAAAGAGCCACTAGGTTTTGGCCAATTTTTTTAGTATTTTCTAATTTACTCAAAAAAGGCTCTACCGATTTTTATTAAACTTTGCATTGAATATACATAGAATGTTTTGAAGAAAACTGCATTTAAGTTTTTGGCTACAAATGATAATAACGGAAATTTGTTTTAACAATTTTATTAATTTGGCCATAATTGGACATTTATATCATTTATAGCACCCAAAAGATGACATCTAAATTTTAAAAATTCAAAGGTTTCTTAACGTAAGCTCCCTCTCGGGTTTTCCAGTTTTAACCAAAATTTTGTAGTTTTCCCTAAATTTTGCAAACAGGAGTTCTTCATATTGCTCGAAAACTTTATTTTCATCGTACTTTTGCACCCACAGAGCAAGTACGTGCGACCCAGTCGTGCATTTTATTTTATTTAGATTCATGAATCTTTTATTCTTCAAGTGGAAAGCGTTATTTTTTAAATTTTCAAGTTACTAAAATTTGTTTTTTTTTTACAGGTTTAATTTACTTTCGTTGGCTTACAACTGATAATAAATAAATAGCAGAATAAGGCTCTTTGGTTTTCTAATATTCATTGATGTATAAATGTAAAAAGTTTAATCTTACATGATTTGCGAATTTGGAGAAAAGGTGCAGTCGGTGTCAGAGAGTTGCGAAGATTTCATTACTTAAGTACCTCAGGAAATACTATATTCGGTGTTTGCTCATTCGCTGGCAAAAGAATGTCCTGCGCACTTTTTCTCCCAACACGGGAAAGAGAAACATAAAGCTGACCATGAGAGAAACAGTCTTATCTGAGATCAATCCCCACACAGTTAAACGTTTGGCCTTGGGCTTTGTTTATTGTCATAGCGAAGCAATTTTTAACAGGAAACTGTAGCCTTTTGAATTGGAAAGGATAGTCTGATGGAATGATAGGAATCCTTGGTATGATGGCATTTTCACCGGCAGAGGGTCCTGTCAAGATTTTGACTTCAATAATATTATTTTTGACACCCATTACTTTAAGTCTTGTGCAGTTACATAATTTGGGTGGATCTGGATTCCTCAGCAATATTATCACAGAACCAACTTTTATATATAGCTTATGCTGGGGAACTCCAGAAGGGTTGAGGCTTTGCAAAAATTCCAATGGGAAGTTTACCGAGTCATCCGTATTTACGACGCTGTCTATAGAAAGAAACGTTCTACTCTCAGCGGTTAACATTTGCAGAACCAACTCGTTTATTTCATCTACAGATGAATTTCTCGGTGTTATAATGGCTCTTTCATAAAGATATTCAAATCCTTTTGCCATCAAATTTTTGATATCCGGATAAACAATGTTTATTAGGTCATTAACATTAGTAACCTTCATACCAAGATCATTACTAAGAACTATCTTACTTCTTGATGTACCAGCTCCAATTTCCAACAACTTTGCAGCAAATGTCAAATCATCCACATCACCTGATAGAGCAGCACGCATGTTTGTTTTTATACCCTATTCCATAGAATGGGTATATTATATTTGGTGTGGAGTTTGTTACATAGAGAAATAATACCGTTAGGTATAGAAAAGTACATATATTCTGACTCAGTATCAAAAGCCAAGTCGATTTAGCCATGTCTGTCCGTCCGTCCGTCCGTCCGTCCATCCGTCCGTATGTATATGTTAACACGACACACATTGAAATATCCTACGACACCACATGCCCAGGTCAACAAACAAAATCAAGGGCAAATAATAAATGTTCCCATAAGCTGCACTTGCTGCTGCTTACTGCTGACTTGCACTCCCACGGTCGTAGTTCCGTTAAACATAATAATTCCAGGAATATGGAAGTGCAATTTCCACATCGAACAACACAACAACTTGAATGGGTACATACTTATAAAAAATGTGTCATTATAAATATGAACGTAAATTAGTTTTAAGTTTGAGTTTCTTTCGATCAATAAACGCGATCACGTTGCAACGAGAAATTAAAATTGCTTTTTTAATAACTTGAGCAAGAAATAACATAACTGGCGCCCGAACATAAAGTACCCGAGCATAAATAAAAAGTACCCGAGCATAAGAAAAAAAAGTGTCGTACCCGAGCATAAAAGAAAAAAAAGTGTCGTACCCGAGCATTAATAAATAGTTTCGTAACCGGCCATAAATAAAAAGTGTTGTGCTCAAGCTCAAATAAAAAGTTTCATACCCAAACTTTTATATAAAAAGTGTCGTGACCAAGCAAGAAAAAAAATCACATCTGAGCTTAAAGTGACTGTATCGAAAGAAGTGAAACTCCCCTGGAAAAAAATTAAGGGCCCCTAAGTAGCTGCATCAAGCAAACAGGAGATAAAATTCTGTCAGCCGTTCCAGGAAAGCAACATGCTAAAGCAGTTATTTGTTGCAGTTTTGTATGTATTTTAATAATAATTAGTGTAATAGTGTAAGAACATAAAAAGAAAATTACATAGAAAATTAAAACGATACTAGATTGAAAAAAATATAGTAAAATTGCAAAAATAGAATTTAAGAAAGAAAAAATAAATTTAATCAAAAAAAAATTAATAGAATCAAATTTAATAGATTAGTAATATTTATAGAATTTGAGTTAATCAAAACAATATAAAAAATCAAATTTCCCTGTATTGAATAAGGAAAAATTTTTAACATAAAAATCTATCATAATGGCTAATAATAATAACCTCCTACGACCCCCAATACTTGAAAACCCACCCCAACAAAACCAACCACCCCTAGTCCAAGCTCCTCAAATGAATCAACAACCTCCACAAATTAACCAACAACCACCTCCCCCTGTAATTAACCAGCGACCTATAGTGACAGCAGCTGACCTCACTGCCGTTGTAACAAATATAGTAAGGAACGTCCTTAGAGGAGATTCCGAACAAATTGTAAGGGACCAAGCCATTAATCCCGAGTTTCAAAACGACTTATCCGAACTCGATAAAATACCGGATACCGTTCGAAGCCTGAGAGAATTCACAGGCAAAGAGGGTGAGTTTAGTTCATGGCGTAAGAGTGTTGAACGCATTATCACGATCTATGAACCTACAGCAGGTTCACCTAAATATTACGGCCTCCTTAATGTTATTCGAAACTGTGTAAACCGACACTTGTGCCACAATTGATATAATTAAAAAAACAAAAACACTTTAAAGGCAAACTCAACAAAGTATCATGAAATAATATTTTGTGTACAAAATACAAACCTGATTGAGTTTTCTTAAAACCCATGTGTTTACCTAATTACAACAAAACATTTTTCATTCAAATAGAACTAACCGCAGCAATCTCGTGACATTTTACTCCCATTCAAAATTTCTCGTCTTTCGCATGCTTTCTGTTTACGATCTAGAATGGCATTGGAAATAGCGCATTCACATTTTAATTCAAACCGTGTCCAAACTCCCCTTACCCTTCGTGTGCTGCTTCATTCCACCTTTAATGCATAAATTCGATGCTCAAAATAATAGCCATACTGCGAATAGTGACTCAAAGGAAAACAAAAACACGCAGGGTTGAAAATGTAAACCTAGAAAAGGAAGCAGATTGCCAGGAAAATCTAAATAGGTTTGCAAAAAGTATTAAGTACTAAGTAGGGTCTACATTAAAATGAAATGCACGAATTTGTCGCAAATATGCAACTAACTAAGTTCAAAATATTTGTTTAAGAAGTGTTTATTTCCCGCATTTCGAGCATATTGACAGTGTTATAAGATACGTCAATTTTACCGTTATTGTCGTTATACGAAGACGAGTAATTGAATTAATTTGCTTCTATACATCAGATGTCCGTTACTTGAATTAAGGCCAAACATAAGAACAGTTAAGAAATCAAGAAAATTCTACCAACAAATACACACAAAGGGCTTAACACGATATCTAGAAAAAAAATTAGAGCAACAAAATCTAGAAAAAAAAAATACTTAGAATTGGGAGAATAAAGAAAACCGAAAATCTAGAATACTTAATTTCGAAAATCCAAAATCTAGAAAAAGAAATCTAGAATGGACAAAATCTACAATTATTAATATTAATACTTGATTTAGAATCTCTCTAAATTAAAACAAGTCTAGAATACTTTTTTTCTAGATTCTAGACTCCATCTTTTCTAGATTTTATCTTTCTATATTTTTTTATAGATGTTGTCCTTTGTAAATTCTGACACTCTGGATAACGTCATCGTGATCCCGCCCACAAAGTACATACAAATTGTTTAAACCATTTTTAAGAAATTTATTAAACATTTAAATTTTTTTTCTAAAACTCAAAGGTTCGATATGTGCTAGCTACAAGTAAGCAACCGTTACTCCTTAAAACATAGATGCGATCTTGTGGGTGCCAGTGTTGGATAGTTACGCGTAACTTTGATATTTTAATTAGTTACACGTAACTAATGTAACTTATGTAACTAATGTAACTAATGTAACTAAATGTAACTAATTGTAACTAAATGTAACTAACTATAACTAATAGAATTTTTCAAATACAAAAACTCACATTTTATGTTAAATTGAAATTTGGAACTTCCGTCCACAAACCCGATCGAATGACGTTTGACTACACTGTATTAGGGCAAAGCTGGATGATTGATATTGCCGTCGGGCCAGCTGCCAGCTGTGGCAACGGCAACCTGGCAAGGAATACGTTTTTCAATTACTATATTTCTGCAAAAAAAAAAATTAAAATAATCAAACAAAATAGATCTCGTTTGATTTCCTTTGGGCGAGCCAAATCTGAAATTTGAGACCAAATCTGAGATCAAATCTGAAGTTACCATACAAAAATAAATCAAAATAAACAAAGAAATGTCCAAGAATCTCAAGAAAGAGGGGAAAACTTTAAATGTAAGTAAAAATCATTTGTATGCTCCAAGAATATAACATTTTATTAGATTTCCTTCTCATCAGGAATACAGTAATCTCAATATGTATTCCTTGCCAGGTTGCCGTTGCCTTGCTAATAAAAGAATTTTGTCAATAGTCGATTGGAATTCAGGATGAAATGTGATTTTTTTTTATTTTTTATTATTAAGTTAGAGTTAGTTTTATTTAGTTACAGTTAGTTACATTTAGTTACATTAGTTACATTAGTTACGCCAAATATTGGGCGTAACTAATTCATATTAGTTACGCGTAACTAAACGAGTAACTTACTTCATGTAACTTACTTGCCAACACTGGTGGGTGCTATGAAAGATATATACTTTAGGAAGTGCGAACTATTTCGTTAATGTGGTTGTCCACTTTAATAAAACCTTTGAACCCTGTCTTAAGTAAATATCATTTGTAGCCGAAAACTAACAAAATGAAGTTTTTTTTCTATGTAACAAAGTTGAATTAAAATCGTTCAAGCCTTTTTTGAGCAAATTAGAAATAAAATGCACGACTGGGTAGCACCAACTTGCTCTGTTGTGTGACAGTGGTCTAGGCTCTAGGGGATTGAGATTTTGATAAAAATAAATTTTTCAAAATTCTTAAATAAATATTTTGAGTAATTTGAGCTGAAAAAAGTACGCCTTTTTATTTTTTGGGTGAATTTGAATTGATTAGAATAAATTAATAAAAATCTATGGAGCTGTTTTTGAGAAAAAAAAAGTGTTTTTTGAAGAACTTTTTGAAAACATTTAAAAAAAAAATCAAAAAGGCTAGGATATAGGTATTCAGGAAATACATTTATTTAAAATTTTTGAACAAAATTTAATGAGCAGTTTTCAAAATACGTATTAATTTTTTAAATAAAAAAAAATGCTTTTTAAAATACCTGCAATAAAACATCTTTTAAAAATATAGGTATATGCCTTCTTGCAGTATATAAATTAAGCTACCTACAACTAATATAACGAAATTTTGAAAGTATTTGTTGAGCCAGTTTTGAGATATCCAAGACAAAAATCGTCCTATGGAAAGTACCGTTTTTAGAAAATTTAAAAAAAAAATTTTCAGCCATATGATTGGTCGTACTCGAAAAGCAACTGTGATTTTTTTAAAATTAAAATTGTTAGTGCCGTTTTTGAGAAAAATATGCTTTTACGATCGCGTTCAAATATAGTACATATAAAAGTTTTTCATACAAATGAAAAAAACTAAAAATTCGGTTTTAAACGTAAATTTGCTTCTTTTTGCTTTACTTTTGGATCCTTGGTGTAGCCAACCTAATATTGGAGACCAGGAATCGCCACTGAAACTCAAATTATATATTTAATTCTGTTTGTATCAACAATTAAGTACTTGAAATAACGCACATCAATCGACCATCCCGCACGAGTGCCAACTCACAAGTGCCCTTCTGGTTCTTGTTCTTCTAAAGAGGGTGTCTTTCCGCATAAGCTCTCACAACTTGCTGGTACAGGTCTCCACATCCCTCCAATATTTTTAAGCTTTAAAGTAAATCCAGGGTCCGAAAGCTTAGGTTCCCCAGTGTCTATTTCATTTAAGTTTTTGGCTACAAATGATAATAACGGAAATTTGTTTTAACAATTTTATTAATTTGGCCATAATTGGACATTTATATCATTTATAGCACCCAAAAGATGACATCTAAATTTTAAAAATTCAAAGGTTTCTTAACGTAAGCTCCCTCTCGGGTTTTCCAGTTTTAACCAAAATTTTGTAGTTTTCCCTAAATTTTGCAAACAGGAGTTCTTCATATTGCTCGAAAACTTTATTTTCATCGTACTTTTGCACCCACAGAGCAAGTACGTGCGACCCAGTCGTGCATTTTATTTTATTTAGATTCATGAATCTTTTATTCTTCAAGTGGAAAGCGTTATTTTTTAAATTTTCAAGTTACTAAAATTTGTTTTTTTTTTACAGGTTTAATTTACTTTCGTTGGCTTACAACTGATAATAAATAAATAGCAGAATAAGGCTCTTTGGTTTTCTAATATTCATTGATGTATAAATGTAAAAAGTTTAATCTTACATGATTTGCGAATTTGGAGAAAAGGTGCAGTCGGTGTCAGAGAGTTGCGAAGATTTCATTACTTAAGTACCTCAGGAAATACTATATTCGGTGTTTGCTCATTCGCTGGCAAAAGAATGTCCTGCGCACTTTTTCTCCCAACACGGGAAAGAGAAACATAAAGCTGACCATGAGAGAAACAGTCTTATCTGAGATCAATCCCCACACAGTTAAACGTTTGGCCTTGGGCTTTGTTTATTGTCATAGCGAAGCAATTTTTAACAGGAAACTGTAGCCTTTTGAATTGGAAAGGATAGTCTGATGGAATGATAGGAATCCTTGGTATGATGGCATTTTCACCGGCAGAGGGTCCTGTCAAGATTTTGACTTCAATAATATTATTTTTGACACCCATTACTTTAAGTCTTGTGCAGTTACATAATTTGGGTGGATCTGGATTCCTCAGCAATATTATCACAGAACCAACTTTTATATATAGCTTATGCTGGGGAACTCCAGAAGGGTTGAGGCTTTGCAAAAATTCCAATGGGAAGTTTACCGAGTCATCCGTATTTACGACGCTGTCTATAGAAAGAAACGTTCTACTCTCAGCGGTTAACATTTGCAGAACCAACTCGTTTATTTCATCTACAGATGAATTTCTCGGTGTTATAATGGCTCTTTCATAAAGATATTCAAATCCTTTTGCCATCAAATTTTTGATATCCGGATAAAGAATGTTTATTAGGTCATTAACATTAGTAACCTTCATACCAAGATCATTACTAAGAACTATCTTACTTCTTGATGTACCAGCTCCAATTTCCAACAACTTTGCAGCAAATGTCAAATCATCCACATCACCTGATAGAGCAGCACGCATGTTTGTTTTTATACCCTATTCCATAGAATGGGTATATTATATTTGGTGTGGAGTTTGTTACATAGAGAAATAATACCGTTAGGTATAGAAAAGTACATATATTCTGACTCAGTATCAAAAGCCAAGTCGATTTAGCCATGTCTGTCCGTCCGTCCGTCCGTCCGTCCATCCGTCCGTATGTATATGTTAACACGACACACATTGAAATATCCTACGACACCACATGCCCAGGTCAACAAACAAAATCAAGGGCAAATAATAAATGTTCCCATAAGCTGCACTTGCTGCTGCTTACTGCTGACTTGCACTCCCACGGTCGTCGTTCCGTTAAACATAATAATTCCAGGAATATGGAAGTGCAATTTCCACATCGAACAACACAACAACTTGAATGGGTACATACTTATAAAAAATGTGTCATTATAAATATGAACGTAAATTAGTTTTAAGTTTGAGTTTCTTTCGATCAATAAACGCGATCACGTTGCAACGAGAAATTAAAATTGCTTTTTTAATAACTTGAGCAAGAAATAACATAACTGGCGCCCGAACATAAAGTACCCGAGCATAAATAAAAAGTACCCGAGCATAAGAAAAAAAAGTGTCGTACCCGAGCATAAAAGAAAAAAAAGTGTCGTACCCGAGCATTAATAAATAGTTTCGTAACCGGCCATAAATATAAAGTGTTGTGCTCAAGCTCAAATAAAAAGTTTCATACCCAAACTTTTATATAAAAAGTGTCGTGACCAAGCAAGAAAAAAAATCACATCTGAGCTTAAAGTGACTGTATCGAAAGAAGTGAAACTCCCCTGGAAAAAAATTAAGGGCCCCTAAGTAGCTGCATCAAGCAAACAGGAGATAAAATTCTGTCAGCCGTTCCAGGAAAGCAACATGCTAAAGCAGTTATTTGTTGCAGTTTTGTATGTATTTTAATAATAATTAGTGTAATAGTGTAAGAACATAAAAAGAAAATTACATAGAAAATTAAAACGATACTAGATTGAAAAAAATATAGTAAAATTGCAAAAATAGAATTTAAGAAAGAAAAAATAAATTTAATCAAAAAAAAATTAATAGAATCAAATTTAATAGATTAGTAATATTTATAGAATTTGAGTTAATCAAAACAATATAAAAAATCAAATTTCCCTGTATTGAATAAGGAAAAATTTTTAACATAAAAATCTATCATAATGGCTAATAATAATAACCTCCTACGACCCCCAATACTTGAAAACCCACCCCAACAAAACCAACCACCCCTAGTCCAAGCTCCTCAAATGAATCAACAACCTCCACAAATTAACCAACAACCACCTCCCCCTGTAATTAACCAGCGACCTATAGTGACAGCAGCTGACCTCACTGCCGTTGTAACAAATATAGTAAGGAACGTCCTTAGAGGAGATTCCGAACAAATTGTAAGGGACCAAGCCATTAATCCCGAGTTTCAAAACGACTTATCCGAACTCGATAAAATACCGGATACCGTTCGAAGCCTGAGAGAATTCACAGGCAAAGAGGGTGAGTTTAGTTCATGGCGTAAGAGTGTTGAACGCATTATCACGATCTATGAACCTACAGCAGGTTCACCTAAATATTACGGCCTCCTTAATGTTATTCGAAACTGTGTAAACCGACACTTGTGCCACAATTGATATAATTAAAAAAACAAAAACACTTTAAAGGCAAACTCAACAGTGGCGATTCCTCTCAGTTAGCTAGGTTGGCTGCGCCAACCCAAAAATAAATAAATACAATTCATATTAAAAGTATCATGAAATAATATTTTGTGTACAAAATACAAACCTGATTGAGTTTTCTTAAAACCCATGTGTTTACCTAATTACAACAAAACATTTTTCATTCAAATAGAACTAACCGCAGCAATCTCGTGACATTTTACTCCCATTCAAAATTTCTCGTCTTTCGCATGCTTTCTGTTTACGATCTAGAATGGCATTGGAAATAGCGCATTCACATTTTAATTCAAACCGTGTCCAAACTCCCCTTACCCTTCGTGTGCTGCTTCATTCCACCTTTAATGCATAAATTCGATGCTCAAAATAATAGCCATACTGCGAATAGCGACTCAAAGGAAAACAAAAACACGCAGGGTTGAAAATGTAAACCTAGAAAAGGAAGCAGATTGCCAGGAAAATCTAAATAGGTTTGCAAAAAGTATTAAGTACTAAGTAGGGTCTACATTAAAATGAAATGCACGAATTTGTCGCAAATATGCAACTAACTAAGTTCAAAATATTTGTTTAAGAAGTGTTTATTTCCCGCATTTCGAGCATATTGACAGTGTTATAAGATACGTCAATTTTACCGTTATTGTCGTTATACGAAGACGAGTAATTGAATTAATTTGCTTCTATACATCAGATGTCCGTTACTTGAATTAAGGCCAAACATAAGAACAGTTAAGAAATCAAGAAAATTCTACCAACAAATACACACAAAGGGCTTAACACGATATCTAGAAAAAAAATTAGAGCAACAAAATCTAGAAAAAAAAATACTTAGAATTGGGAAAATAAAGAAAACCGAAAATCTAGAATACTTAATTTCGAAAATCCAAAATCTAGAAAAAGAAATCTAGAATGGACAAAATCTACAATTATTAATATTAATACTTGATTTAGAATCTCTCTTAATTAAAACAAGTCTAGAATACTTTTTTTCTAGATTCTAGACTCCATCTTTTCTAGATTTTATCTTTCTATATTTTTTTTATAGATGTTGTCCTTTGTAAATTCTGACACTCTGGATAACGTCATCGTGATCCCGCCCACAAAGTACATACAAATTGTTTAAACCATTTTTAAGAAATTTATTAAACATTTAAATTTTTTTTCTAAAACTCAAAGGTTCGATATGTGCTAGCTACAAGTAAGCAACCGTTACTCCTTAAAACATAGATGCGATCTTGTGGGTGCTATGAAAGATATATACTTTAGGAAGTGCGAACTATTTCGTTAATGTGGTTGTCCACTTTAATAAAACCTTTGAAACCTGTTTTAAGTAAATATCATTTGTAGCCGAAAACTAACAAAATGAAGTTTTTTTTTCTATGTAACAAAGTTGAATTAAAATCGTTCAAGCCTTTTTTGAGCAAATTAGAAATAAAATGCACGACTGGGTAGCACCAACTTGCTCTGTTGTGTGACAGTGGTCTAGGCTCTAGGGGATTGAGATTTTGATAAAAATAAATTTTTCAAAATTCTTAAATAAATATTTTGAGTAATTTGAGCTGAAAAAAGTACGCCTTTTTATTTTTTGGGTGAATTTGAATTGATTAGAATAAATTAATAAAAATCTATGGAGCTGTTTTTGAGAAAAAAAAAGTGTTTTTTGAAGAACTTTTTGAAAAAATTAAAAAAAAAAAATCAAAAAGGCTAGGATATAGGTATTCAGGAAATACATTTATTTAAAATTTTTGAACAAAATTTAATGAGCAGTTTTCAAAATACGTATTAATTTTTTAAATAAAAAAAAATGCTTTTTAAAATACCTACAATAAAACATCTTTTAAAAATATAGGTATATGCCTTCTTGCAGTATATAAATTAAGCTACCTACAACTAATATAACAAAATTTTGAAAGTATTTGTTGAGCCAGTTTTGAGATATCCAAGACAAAAATCGTCCTATGGAAAGTACCGTTTTTAGAAAATTTAAAAAAAAAATTTTCAGCCATATGATTGGTCGTACTCGAAAAGCAACTGTGATTTTTTTAAAATTAAAATTGTTAGTGCCGTTTTTGAGAAAAATATGCTTTTACGATCGCGTTCAAATATAGTACATATAAAAGTTTTTCATACAAATGAAAAAAACTAAAAATTCGGTTTTAAACGTAAATTTGCTTCTTTTTGCTTTACTTTTGGATCCTTGGTGTAGCCAACCTAATATTGGAGACCAGGAATCGCCACTGAAACTCAAATTATATATTTAATTCTGTTTGTATCAACAATTAAGTACTTGAAATAACGCACATCAATCGACCATCCCGCACGAGTGCCAACTCACAAGTGCCCTTCTGGTTCTTGTTCTTCTAAAGAGGGTGTCTTTCCGCATAAGCTCTCACAACTTGCTGGTACAGGTCTCCACATCCCTCCAATATTTTTAAGCTTTAAAGTAAATCCAGGGTCCGAAAGCTTAGGTTCCCCAGTGTCTATTTCAGGCTGGGTTGAAATTGTAGGTGTTGAGGTTCCGTCGTCGTTGCGTTTCATTGAATCTATTGGATTACAAATGTTTTATTAGGATCAATAAATAGATTAGATTCTGTTTGTATCAACGGTATTTTCTTGACGTGACTTATATACCGCCTAACCGTTTTACCTTCACATTGCACCGTTACTTCGTTTCCCTTCCGGTTAATCACTACATATTCAGTTGTGTCAAAGTTTGGGGTACTTTTATTTCAGAATGTGAAGCTCCACGCCGATTGTCCTCCCTCTCCTTTCCTTTTTGTTTCCTCATCACATCTATATCTCTGGCTTCCGAATCTAGAGTCTGTTCGTCTATATCCTGTGCGGATGGAATCTTGTCCCGAATAAGACGTCCATACAATAGCTCGGAAGGAGCTTTGCCGGTTGTTCCGTGAGGCGTAGCATTATACATCAAAATAAACTTTTGTATTTCTTTGCGGTAGTCACATCCCTTAGAGGCAGCTATCTGGAGGCGATTCAGAATTGATTTGTTCATATTTTCCACTTCTCCGTTAGCTTGTGGCCAGTAAGGTGGAGAAGTTATAAGTGTGGCATTGTTACTCACACAAAAGCTCTTAAACTCATCACTCACAAACTGCCGCCCGTTGTCTGCTTTAATAGATTTTGGGTACCCTAGCCTGCAAAATATCTCCTCCAAACTGCTTATAATATCCGTCGAGGTTATTCGTCTCAAGAATTTGTTTTCTTGATATCGCGAATAATAGTCTATGACAACGAAGATATAATCATGGTTTGGCAAAGATGCCATTAAATCCATTGATAGGAATGACCAAGGGTTGTTCGGGAATGCTTGTCTCTTCATTGGCGCAGGTTGCGATGGTCTGGATACAATCAGGCAGTCACGGCAGGATTTAAAATAATTTGCAACATCCCTATCAACTAAGGGCCACCATAATTTAGAGCGTACTCTTCGCTTCATCACCGTTTCTCCCGGATGACCTTCGTGTGCCAATTCTAGAATCTGGGGCCTTAATGCACGTGGTATAACAATTTTAGTTCCTCTGAGCAGAATATTAACTACAACGCAAAGTTCTTGACGGAAAGGAAAGTAAGAGCTCGATACTTTTTGGTCCCATGATTCCTGCTTTACGTTCGCTACAGCTTCCATTAGGTCTTGGCCAGAGTTATTGTTTGCAGCTATCTCGGAAATTGTCATTGCTTTTGGAATACTTTTTTCTATTATTGCAAAAACATTTTGTTCTCCTTGTTGGTCAAAAGTGTCGGAGTTCTGAATTTTCCAAAGTCTTGAAAAAAAGTCGGCTATATTAAGTTTACCAGCTTGGTAGATGTTATATCCCTATTATTATCTTACTATCACTGAATATGATGTAAGTCAAAATCCTAAACTATTTGAAATTAAAGAACCAAAACAGAACGACACAATAATTGAAGAACCAAAACATTTTGAAAACTCAACAAAACCCTTAGAAAACTCAACAAAACATTTTGAAAACATAACTCAGCCGAATTTAAATAAAGACACAATTTTAGAACCAAAAGTTACAGAACCCATGCCAAATTCGAAACCAAATAGACCAATAAGACAAAGAAAAAAACCAGATCGTTTAACGTATAATTCAACATTAGATCAAACTAAATCAAAATGAATTTATGAAAAAAAAAAAAAAAAAAAAAAAAAAAAAAACGATTAAAACTTATTTGAAAATTAACAATTATTTAATTATTTTATTATCTTGAATTATTTTGAAATAAAAGTAATAATAGTACCTAGTAATTTTATTAAATAACTTGCATTAATTAAAAGTATTACAAGTATTGTATTACTTCAAAGTTATTTGAAAATATAATTACATTAAAGTTTTAAATGAATTTGTAAACAAACTAATCTGAACATAATATTTACTTTAAGAGTTTTTGTATTAGTTGTAAGAATGGAAATTTGTTAAAGAGGGGTGACTGTTATATCCCTATTATTATCTTACTATCACTGAACGCACTCTCTCTAGTCTAGTTTGTAATATATCTATGTACAAATGTCAAATATCAATTAAGAAGAAGATAATAAAGTGTGTGGCTAGCAAAGATGAAGGTTGTGTTTCACATTAGTGGCATTTACGCGCAGTTTGCTTTAAAGCATCGAACAACACAAATTATATTGATATAGATGATCAAACTAGAGAAGAGCCAGTAGAAGAAATTTTTAATTTAGAATCATTTAATTTGCGAAATAAACTTTTTATTGAACTAAATGTAAATTCTTCCACCCTAGGTTTCGAAATTGACAGTGGTTCTCCGGTAACAATAATTAGCAGCGATGATAAACAAAAATATTTTCCATGTGAGAAATTAAATACACCAGACACAAAACTGGTAAGTTATTGTGGTACAATAATTAAAGTGTTGGGGTTCTTCTTTGTGCGTGTTCGTTCTATAAAAGACATGTCAAAGTTTAATGAAAAGTCCGATGAAAACAATTGTGAACTTAAGCTATACGTTGTCGAGTCGAACCGAAAGCCGTTGTTAGGTCGCGAATGGTTACGTAGCATTAAATTAGATTGGAATAAATTATTTTCTTGTGAAAAATCTCAAGAGGTTTCATCTATTAATGACACTATGTCTGTCCAAATCGAAAAGCTCAAACAAAAGTATTTTTCAGTTTTTGAAAACTCAATGGGCAAGATAAATAATGTTCAAGCTCGCATTCCTTTACGTGCTGATGCAAAACCTGTATTTATAAAGGCAAGAAAAATTCCTTTCGCTTTGCGAGATGCAGTCGAAAAAGAATTGTACGAGTTAGAAAAAAATGGCATAATTGATAAGGTTGAAACATCAAGATGGGCTACTCCCATTGTCCCCGTTCGGAAACAGGGTGGTAAAGTTCGAATATGCGGAGATTATAAAATCTCTTTAAATCCGCAAATTTTTGTTCAAGAACACCCCTTGCCAACAATAGAAGAATTGTTTGCGTCCATGGCAGGCGGTAAAAAATTTTCCAAAATAGATCTTAGTAAGGCATACTTACAATTAGAAGTTCATCCCGATGATCGTGAGCCTCTTACGTTGAGTACTCACAGGGGTTTATACAGGCCAACTAGATTTATGTATGGAGTCGCGTCCGGTCCTGCAAAGTGGCAAAACATAATTGAGGAAATCCTCAAGGATATCGAGGGCGTTTCGGTTTTCTTAGATGATATCAAGATTACTGCGCCAAACGATGAAATTCATCTTCAGCGTCTCGAAGAAGTCTTATCACGATTAAGCAAGTACAATATGAGAGTAAATTTTGAAAAATGTGAGTTCTTGGCTAGCGAAATTGAGTATTGTGGATACAAGATCGACCGAAATGGAAACATATTTAGTGCATTACGATCCAAGGTTGCCGTTAGTGCTGGCAACCGATGCAAGTCCAGTTGGCGTTGGGGCTGTATTGAGCCATATTTTTCCAGATGGTAGTGAAAGACCAATACAATTTGCTTCTCAAACACTTTCGCCAATTCAACAACGTTATACGCAGATAGATAGGGAAGCCTATGCCATCATTTTTGGCATTAGAAAATTCTACCAATATGTTTATGCGAGAAAATTTATATTGTTTACAGACAATAAGCCTCTCACTCAAATTCTGGCACCTGGAAAAGGATTGCCAACACTATCGGCAACCAGGATGCAACACTATGCCATTTTTTTACAGTCTTTTGAATATGATATACGCTATAAGAAATCTTCTGAAAATTCAAACGCCGATGCTTTATCTCGACTACCGCTGTCTGAGCTCAGTTCTAAAAAAGATGAAGTTGAGGTAATCGAAATGAATGCTATCGAAACGTTGCCTGTGTCGGTAGCCGAGCTACAAGCTGCTACTGAAAAAGATGAAGAGGTAGGAGAATTAATTGAAGGTCTTAGGTTTGGTAAATTTATAAGCCCAGATAAAAGATTTGGCATTGAACAAACTGAATTCACCCTACAACAAAACTGCTTGCTTCGAGGTCTGAGAGTATACGTTCCCAAACCTTTAAGAAAACGCGTTCTTGAAGAGCTTCACACGGCTCATTTTGGCATAACCCGGATGAAAGCGTTGGCACGAAGTTTTTGCTGGTGGCCGAAAATTGATTTGGACATCGAAAATATTTCGAAAAACTGCATAAAATGCCAGTCAACAAGGCCAAACCCAAAGAAAGTCCCAACGCACATCTGGGAAGCAGCCAAAACTCCGTTTGAACGCGTTCATATCGATTACGCAGGTCCTTTTATGGGAAAGCATTTTTTCATACTAATCGACGCATACACAAAATGGCCAGAAGTACACATTGTGCCAAATATTACCACTGACGTAACAATTGATAAGTGTCGTCAAATTTTTTCTAAATTCGGTATTCCGGAAGTTCTGGTTAGTGATAATGGGGTACAATTTACTTCTGAAAAATTCCAAACATTTTTAAAAATGAATGGTATCATACATAAAAGAAGTGCCCCTTATCATCCTGCTACGAACGGGCAGGCAGAACGAAACGTTCAAACGTTCAAAAACAAACTTAAAACTATAAATTGCAAGCCCTCAGAAATTGAAAAAGAACTTTGTAATATTTTATTAAACTATCGACGCACTCCCCATGCTACTACAGGGGAATCACCATCATTTTTAATGTTTGGAAGACAAATACGTTCACGTCTGGATTTAATCGTTCCTAAGGAACCTTACCTTCAAAATACAAAAGAAATAAGAGAGAATGTAAGAAAACTGTTTGTCAACGATCGGGTTTCGGTTCGCGATTATAGTTGTAACTCAAAATATCAATTTGGAATCATAATGGAGGTCCTTGGTGCGCTTCATTATACTGTCAAGTTAGACGATGGACGGATTTGGAAACGTCACATCGACCAAATACACCGAATAGGCTCAGGCATTGAAGCGCCTCAAGAAGATAAAATTCCATACCATTATGATGTAAGTCAAAATCCTAAACTATTTGAAATTAAAGAACCAAAACAGAACGACACAATAATTGAAGAACCAAAACATTTTGAAAACTCAACAAAACCCTTAGAAAACTCAACAAAACATTTTGAAAACATAACTCAGCCGAATTTAAATAAAGACACAATTTTAGAACCAAAAGTTACAGAACCCATGCCAAATTCGAAACCAAATAGACCAATAAGACAAAGAAAAAAACCAGATCGTTTAACGTATAATTCAACATTAGATCAAACTAAATCAAAATGAATTTATGAAAAAAAAAAAAAAAAAAAAAAAAAAAAAAAAAACGATTAAAACTTATTTGAAAATTAACAATTATTTAATTATTTTATTATCTTGAATTATTTTGAAATAAAAGTAATAATAGTACCTAGTAATTTTATTAAATAACTTGCATTAATTAAAAGTATTACAAGTATTGTATTACTTCAAAGTTATTTGAAAATATAATTACATTAAAGTTTTAAATGAATTTGTAAACAAACTAATCTGAACATAATATTTACTTTAAGAGTTTTTGTATTAGTTGTAAGAATGGAAATTTGTTAAAGAGGGGTGACTGTTATATCCCTATTATTATCTTACTATCACTGAACGCACTCTCTCTAGTCTAGTTTGTAATATATCTATGTACAAATGTCAAATATCAATTAAGAAGAAGATAATAAAGTGTGTGGCTAGCAAAGATGAAGGTTGTGTTTCACATTAGTAGATGATCTTGAACTTAAATGCTTGCAATCTAAGCACCCATTTCGATACGAGCTGGGGGCTTCGATGTAGGTTTAAAAATTGCCTCCAATGGTTTGTGGTCTGCCACCAGTTCAAATTCTATCCCGGCTAAGTAGCAATGGAATCGTTCCACAGCCCAAACAAGCGCAAGGCCCTCCTTTTCAGTCTGCGAGTATCTCCTTTCTACCTCCGACAAGCTCTTACTTGCAAATGATATTACCTGTGGAGTGTCATTTTCAAATTGGATAAAAACTGCCCCAAGGGCGACCGGATTCCCATCCGCGATAAGTCGGATGCGGTATTCAGGGTTATAGTATGATAGGGTTGACAAATTTGCTAGTAACTCTTTAAGCCGCTGAAAAGATTTTTGTTGAGGCTCTCCCCATATAAATTTTGTGTCTTTATTTATTAGGTTTCTAAACGGGTCAGTTGTATCTGCTTTATCCGGTACAAACTTTCCTAAATATGTAACCAGGCCAAGAAAACACCTAGTTTCCTCCTTGGTATCTGGGGCACGGAATTCTAGAACGGTTCTTATTTTATCGGGATCTGGATGTATGCCTGAAGTTGTTAAAATATGGCCTAGAAATTTCATTTCATGAACTTTCCATACACATTTTGCTTCGTTTAAAGAAACGTTATAATCCTTGAAGATGGCCAATACCTTTTTCACTTCGTTATCATGTTCTCCTTCGTTACGCCCAGACACTATGACATCATCTAAATAGTTAAGAGACCTTTCACAAGAAGCAAGTAAGTTTTCCATTACCCTCTGGAAGATTTCTGGAGCCGAATGCACCCCAAACAAAAGCCTCTTGTATCTAAAAACGCCTTTATGTGTAATAAAGGCTGTTATGTGCCTACTTTCCTCGTCTAATTCGAGTTGGTGATATGCGCTTCTGAGATCCAGTCTTGAGAAGTATTTAGCTCCATTAAGCTTTGTCATAAATGATTCAAACGTCGGTAGTGGATAGTTTTCCCTGAGGATCGCGGTATTAGCTCGGCGCATATCAATGCATAATCGGATTTCTCCGTTTTCTTTGTATGCTATAACGATTGGTGAAATCCAAGGACTTGGTCCTGACACTGGTTCAATTATATCCTGTTCCAACGCCTCATTGATTTTCGCTTCAACTTTTCCTTCTATTGCAGCTGGTACTCTTCGCAGTGGCTGTTGTATGGGCTTAACAGACTCATCAATGGACAGCTTGATTTTAATACTCTTAATCTTTGGGAATGGTTGGGTATTTTCAATACTATTTATTTCTAAACCCAGTTTCAAAACCCTCAAACGTATAGCTGTATCTCGGCCCAACAGTGATTGTCTGCCTTTCTCAATAACATAGAACGAAGAAATCACTTCATTGTCCTTAAGCACATTTACGGGTGCGTCAAACACAGCCTTAGTCTTTAGGAGCTCCTTGCCCGCATATGCTCGGAACGTGTTTGTTGACTCTTTTCGGACATTCCATACAACCGCCTTATTTCTCTGAAGCAACTCCCAATCTTCTTCACTCAAAAGATTAAATCGACAGCCCGAGTCAATAATCATTGATATTTCCTGGCCTCCAATAGCACATTTAATCAATTCATTCATGCAGCGTTCATTTCCCCTCAGTATTCTAAAGCAATTATGTTCCCTTAACTGATCTCCCTCTTTGCTCACAGGTTCATCTGAAATCAATCTAACCCTTGATGGGCCAAGCCTCTGTCGTTTAACCGATCCCCCTTCGAAGTAGTTAGTCTTTCGTTTGTCAGATTTAGTCTTGCATTTACGTGCAAAATGTCCTATCAATCCACATTTATTGTATTTGGAATTTTTGGCTGGACAATTTGGGTTGCTACTTGAATGATTTTCCCGACCACATCTACCACAACCGCTTTCACCTGATTTATAGCTAGACCGAGATTGAATATTATTAACTAATGTTTTGGAAGATGGTTGAAACATTGTTTGTGTTTGATTTATTGATCTGTTCATATATGCAACTCATTTCTATTATCTCTGTCAACGAATATTCTTTTTCTAACAATCTTTTCTTTAGATCAGCTGCTGCCCATGAATCTTTAACCTTATCCTTAAGGTTAATTTCTAATATTTCCTCTTTGGACTCGTCAAATGAACATTTTGCTGCTTGGTTCCGCAACCTCAACATAAATTTGTTAAGGTTCTCCCCCTGCTCTGGCCTTTACGATCGGAATAAATGTCTCTCAAAACTAGAATTTCATTGAGGAGAAAAATAATTGATGTTGACGTTTGAAAAATGTCAATATCTTCCCCTTCCTCAACTAGAGCTCCAGGAATGTTTAATATTACTTCTTGGAGCTGTGGACCACCTAAATGGAGTAATTTATTTTTCTTTTTGTTTTTATTCGTGATCTCTTCAGCCTCCAAGTATAATGAAAATGATCTCAACCATTTCTCCCACTCTACCCGAATTATTGACTTGTCAATTGTTTCACAGAGGAAAGGTTTAATATCACTCATCTTGCCACCTCTCTTTTTCGTAGCGCAATTGAATGCAAACAATATAAATAGTTTTCTTTGCTTCACAATCTAATGCGATCTCCTCCTTTTTTTTCTTTTCTTTTTTTTCACAATTGAATGTGTATGTAATTTTCTTTTCACAATCTAGTGTGAAACAAACTTCACCTTCTATCTTTTTTTTCTTTACACAATTGAATGTGCTTCTCTCTCTCTTTATTATTTTGATCTATATTTTCCTTTTTCCATTCCTTTTTCTATTGAATCCAATTAAGTTTCTTCTCTGGATATCATCAGAAATTTTTTTTTCTGCGCAAAAAAAAAAATAAACGAAAAGAAAAACAATTAGTTACACACAAATACCTATGCCAAGTTTTTCATTTTAATTTGAGTAACAAGAAAACAATATTAAGATACTAATTAATAATTTATTTAATAATTTAATAATTTTAATGTCATATCAGAGAGACCTCGGTACTCTCGAGTACCAGATGACTTCACTAGTACAAGGGAAAAAAAAAACCCAACAATTTTAATAAATAGTTTACAATCACCTATCCCTCAAACTCAATAAAATATCTTGCATGGACGTAGGTCCAGAATCACTTTCCCTGCTTACACGTACGTATAGTGACGAAGCTCTAGATACCTTTGTACGTGGCCTTAACGGCGATTTACCAAGATTATTGGGCATCCGTGAGCCAACGGACTTGCCACAGGCATTAAATTTATGCCTTAAACTCGAGAATCAAACATTCCGAGCAACTCATGCAAATCAGGTACATAATACATTTCAAAACAAAGGCATGGCAACATCCTGTACCTCAGCAGCCACAAAGGAATATACCACAAATGAGACCTCAAATCCGTCAATTACCAGTGAGACAAAATTATTAGCCTGAAATTGCTTACTTACCACAACAAAATTTCTATCCCACCCCACCACGTCCTAATCAAAATTTTCATCAGTATAATCACCCGCCACCCCGTCCTATGGCACCTAAGCCACAACCCAGGCCCGAACCGATGGAAACATCGACAATAAGATCCGCTCATGTGAATTACCAGAACCAACCGCAACCTTTTAAATATGCGGGAAAAAGACAGCAAAATGCATCTTTCCAGAACCAAGTTCCACACAAAATACAAAGGAACTTTCACTTAGACATTAACAACCCAGAGCCTTCAACCAGCCTCTGCCCTAACGATGAGATTGTTAGTGGCCCTGTTTTACAACCAAGTAACTATATTTCACCAAATGATGTATACGCTTTTTACGATACAAATAATTAAGAAGAAATAAAACACGATCCAGATTTAACCCAATATGTTTTATCGCAAAATTATGAAGAGTCAAATGATATGGAATTTAGCGATATAAATTTTTTAGGTTAAAGCCCTCTTCGCTACCATACTTTTCCTGTAAAACGAAGAGTGGGCATATTTTTAATTTTCTCATTGATACAGGATCCAGTAAAAACTATATACAAAAAAAATTAATAAGATCACCTATCCCAAACGAAAAAGACTTTTTAGCAAAACCCATTGCTGGAGATGTGTGAAGTACACATCATACCTTTCTGAATCTCTTCGGCCAAACAGATAAAAAATTAAAATTTTTCCTTCTTCCTACTTTGAAATCATTCCATGGCATATTAGGCAACGACACGCTTAAAGATTTGAATGCCGTCAATTATACAAAATTAAATCTCATTTCAATCATGGATAGGGTAAAAGTAAGGATTAAACAATTAGAATCCCATTCCGTAAACGCAATCAATATAAATACAGATCATATGACGAAATCTCAAGTAGAGTCCATAGAAAATATAGTCCAAAAATTTTCATCCTAAATGAAAAACTTACCTACTCAACAGCAGTTATAGGTGAAATCCGAACGAATACAGATACTCTGGTGTATTCAAAATTCTACCCCTACCCGACCTCACTCAGAGATGAAGTCGCAAAACAAGTCAAAGAGCTTCTTGACAACAATATCGTTGTACCATCACGCTCTCCATACAATTCCCCTGTATGGATCGTCCCGAAAAAATCTAATTCTTCGGGAGAAAAACAATTCAGGCTTGTAATAGATTATAGGAAATTGAATTCCGTAACCATCTCCGATAGATATCCGATCCCAGAGATCAACGAGGTCCTTGCCCAGCTAGGAAAAAGTAAATTTTTTTCCGTTTTGGATTTAAAAAGCGGGTTTCACCAAATCCATTTTAAACCTTCCGACAGGGAGAAAACCGCATTCTCCGTAAATGGAGGAAAGTATGAGTTTACTAGACTCCCTTTTGGGCTGAAAAATGCCCCATCGATATTTCAACGTGTAGTTGACGATATCTTACGCAACTATATCGGAAAAATATGTTATGTCTACATCGATGACATAATTATATTTAGTTAAAATGAACAACACCACGCGTTGCATATAGACAAAATTCTGCAAACCCTTTGTCAAGCAAACATGAAGATACAAATCGATAAATGCCACTTCTTTAAAGAAGAAGTATAGTTTTTAGGCTTTATTGTATCACACAACGGTCTAACAACAAATCCCGATAAAATTCAAGCTATAGTAGACTTTCCCGTTCCCAAAATGCTTAAAGAGCTAAGGTCATTTTTAGGACTGTCTGGCTGGATACTACAGACGGTTTGTAAGAGACTATGCGAAATTAGCGAAACCATTAACAACAATGCTTCGTGGTGAAAAAGGTCGTGTTTCTAAAAACAAGTCAAACAAGACCCCAATTTCCTTATCAACTGAAGCAATAGAAGCTTTCAACAAGCTTAAGAAATCCCTTATATCCAAAGACTTACTCCTCGCTTATCCCGATTTCAAAAAAAGTTTTGAACTCACGACCGATGCATCGGAATATGCAATCGGTGCAGTGCTTTTTCAAAACGAGAGACCCGTCATGTTCATCTCACGAGCCTTAAGCAAGTCAGAAGAACACTTCGCGGTAAATGAAAAAGAGATGCTCGCCATAATTTGGGCACTCAACAGCTTTCGGAACTATTTATATGGGACAGCTCACGTTAAAATATTTACAGATCAATAGCCTCTCACTTACGCTATGAGCAACAAAAATAATAACTCGAAGATGAAACGTTTGAAATCTATTCTCGAGGAATACGATTAAGAAATTAAATACAAGCCAGGTAAAAGTAACGTCGTTGCTGACGCACTTTCCCGCGTTCCCCAAGCTTCTCAAATTAACACTCTAACCGCTTCCAACACAGTGATCAAAGCTCAGCCCACAATCTTATTCCAAGCGTAGAAAGTCCTATTAACGTTATCAAAAACCAAATCCTACTTCTTATCGGGGAAAACACAAAATATGAATTCAAGATTCCGTTTCCAACTTAGCATAGGCATGTTTTCATTCAGCCAAGTTACTCGACGGACCAATTAATCTCAATATTTAAAAGGGTCTTAAACCCAAGCGTTATCAACGGACTTTATACCCAAGAATCTATTATGGGAAAAGTTCAAGAAATTTACCCACCCCATTATCAGTCTTTCAGAATACGGTTCACCCAAACCAAGGTCACCGATCTCACAAACCTAACCGATCAATGTGAAGAAATTCTAAAAGAACACAACAGAGCTCATAGGAGCTGCAAAGGAAATAAAATTCAGCTTTTATATAAATTTTACTTCCCAAGAAACCCCAATCCCACAGTATCCCGGTCAAATAGTCCATTTCGACATTTACTCAACAGACTCAAAACTAATCCTTACCGGAATAGACAAGTTTTCAAAATATGCGCAAACACAAATCATAAAGTCTAGAGCAATTCATGATGTAATGGAACCATTGAGGAAGCTCATATTTTCCTTCGGCGTTCCAAAACAAGTAGTTTTTGATAACGAAAAATCGTTGTTGTCAGATCAATTGGGAATTGAAATTTTCACAACCCCCCCATATAGCAGTTCAGTTAACGGTCAAGTGGAAAGATTCCACTCGACACTGTCAGAAATTATGAGATGCTTAAAGGCTACACGCCACCGCATGACATTCGACCAACTTCTAGACTGCGCAGTATACGAATATAATTACTCCATTCACTCGGTAACAAATAAAAGGCCAATAGAAACCTTCTTCGGCAGAATTGTCAGCACAAATCCAGATCAATATGAAGCAGCTAGACAAGAAAATATTGAGAAAATAAGAATTAAACAGCATAAAGACCTGGAAAACCATAACAAATCCAGACAAGAAGTAAAGAAATATTCACCTGGTGAAACTATTTACGTCAAAGTCAATAGAAGGTTAGGAACTAAACTTTCCCCTAGGTTTAAGAAGGAAACTGTTAAAGAAAATAGATCAACTACAATTCTCACAAAATCAGGCAAAATAATCCATAAAAATAACATAAGAAATTAACCTCTTACAGATTCCACATTCTACAAGGATTCAGAGAAGTTCAAATATTGGATTACTCCAATGCAAAAATCATTGCACGGCGAAACTCCAAATTGGCACATTTAAAATTATACATGTTATAGATTTAAACATGTACCAAGAAACATTAACCAATATCCAAACCGACATCAAACGTCACATTGACGAAACCGATACGAATCTCCCATACATATCCCAAATTTCCAAAATCCTCCCTACCCTCAAGCCAAAGACCAGAAATCCCAGATCCCTTAACTTTATAGGAAGCGCATTGAAATGGCTCGCTGGAAGCCCAGATCATGACGACTTCCAAATCCTTAAATCCCATACCCACAAAATTTTAAAGAACAATGAGAAACAAATTATAATAAACAATGCCTTGGCCAAAAGAGTAAATGAAATAAGCAACATAACGAATAATTTAATAGAAATTGCTAAAATAAACCCAATTCCAAAAAATGAATTTATCTTAGATATTAAATATAAATTAGATATTATAAAAGAAGAATTACTTAATATAGAATACGCCTTACTTTGGGCCAAAAACAAAATTGTAAACTCCTTTATCCTTTCTAACACAGAAATAAAAATTGTAAAAGAACGATTCGAAAATAATAAAATTCCATTCATAAACTTAGAAGAGGCATTAGAATTCTCAGACATAAGAATCGCCTCAGATAAGTCAACCTTACTTTATATTATAACAATTCCTACAACAGGAACTGATATTTGCAAAAAAATATTAATAAAACCAATAAAATATATGAAAAAAGCAATTAAACTTTTATACGAAAATGTACTTTATTGTAATAATCAAATATATGGAATCAAAAATTACTGTAAGACATATAATGAACAGACTTTTTTTTTTTTTTTTTTTTTTTTAAACGGCACACGCGCTCAAGGGGTTTGTTATAGCCCTTTTAATGATAAGTCACAGCGCGAGCGATAGGAAGTTAGGGAGGAAGGGAAAGGAGGTGTCGATGAACATTGATCTTGAATGTTTGAAGATCAAAATGGCAAGGGAAAATTGTGCCAGGCAATTCATTCCACATTCGTGTTGTACGGCTAAAGAAAGAATCCCTATATGTCACGGTACGTCCGAAATTGGGCTCAAGTGTAAACTGATGAGCGTTCCTAGCAAGACGAGTATTACGGGGGAAATGTCTAAGGGGTGGAACGCAACTGGCTACCTCGAGTGAGCATTTTTTGTAAAAGAATCTGTAAAATAAGGAAAGACATGAAACAATTCGACGATGTTCAAGGCATGGACATGTTTCCATGATGCTTCTCTCTCCTATCAATTTTAACGCTTTTTTCTGAACTCTGTCGAGCAGGTGAAGAAAAGTTTGAGAAGCACCTGCCCAGAGATGGGAGTTATACTCGAGTTTAGGGCGTATAAACGCTTTGTAAATTGTAGCCAGATCAGAAGGGGTGAAAAACTTCTTGCATCTATTAAGAAAGCCTAAGCATCTTGCAGCATTCTTGGCAATCTCAAGTATATGATCATTCCAACGAAGATTGTCACTGATACACATACCGAGTACTGATAGCTTTTCGGCCTCCTCGATGCAAGAACCATTCATGGATAATGGCATAGGGGGTATGTTTAGCTTCAACGACAAAAGACAGCATTGAGTTTTCGACGCATTAAACTCCACACGATTTCTAGTACCCCAATTCACAATGCTGTTTAACTATATAACCTAGGAGGTAGATTCTACTACTACCGTACTAACAGCGTCAGAAGAAAAGACTAAATCCAGAATTCGATTTCTACAATTATTAAAACAGCCTACTTGATGTAAGGTAGTAGAGGTTATATTGTCCAAAAAAAAAGAAGTTACGGTTGCGAAGAAGTTAAGGAAGCTTCTTAATGAGACTGGTCTTCTAAAGGGGTCCAAATAATGTTGGGTAATGTGAAGTGACCCAACAATAAAATAATGCATACATTATAACTCGGAAAAAACTGAAACTGTTCCTTGAAATACAAACATAAATAATAAAAATATCATTTTTTGATTAAAGAAACCTTAACACAAATGAGTTAAATTGAATCATTAAAGGAAAAGGGACAAGAGAGGATGAGATGCAATTACGAACATCAATCAATACACCACCGGCCTCTTCTTTCGGCTTATCCAAATGACGTTCCTTTCTAAGAACAGAAAACTCATTGCCGAAAATTTCTGTGTCCAAAAATTAACAATTGAACCATCTTCCTTTGAAAGCAAAGATATCATGTGAAAAAGCTTGAGAGTTTTTGAAAACCTCAGCAGTTTTACGATCAATCTTACATTTTGGTAGAAGTACTATTAAGTTTTTTGGAGCTGAAAATTAAGCAATTCGATTATTGAGATTTTTTGATCGAACTACAAATTCTTCGACAAGTGTACCGGGAGGCTAAAACTTACTGTCACAGAGGGGACCGAATAATGCTGGAGGAGAAGATATCCTGAAAGATGACACAAAACTGTCAGACTTACTGATTTTAGTGCATTTTATAGCTGACGCACTTGAAATGCAGTTGTTCACAACAAGATGTTGGATTTTGTCATTGGGGCGAAGATCAGGGTCAAGTCGGGATACACATACTAATTTTCAGGAACAGATTCTATTATTTTGTGAGGTTTCAAATCATTAATATTATTATTATTAGTAGGTGTTCGGACAACTTGATACACTGCGGCAAGTTTTGAGGGGTGTCAATATTTTTAAGACGCCTAAAAATATAAGTCCATTGGGTATTCTGACAACGTTAAGACCAATTTTAAAAGTTAATTTTTTTGCATTCTTTTTCTTACAATAAATAAGAACAGTACTAAAATCTGAAATATCTAACAAAGATTTAAACAAATTTTGTTTACGAAATTAGATTTTTTTATATTTTCCATTCAAAATTTAATTGATATACAGGGTGATTCACCAGCGTTGTGCCAAAAAGCTAGAGCGTGTAGGTTAAATTAAGACAAGAAAAAAATGGTACGGGAGGGGGGTCTATTCCCCTCCGTTTAGCCGGGAGGGGCAATTTTCTGAAAAATTGACTTATTTTGTAAAAAAAAATATTTAAAATCAACGGGTTCGTTTACAATACCGTGTTATACCTTTTTGGAAAGCCACAAACTTCTCCTTTTATTTTGTTTTTAAATTAAATTGTTTTAACGAATAGTTTAAAAAATATAAATTTTCAAACTCAAAATTTTGAAAAAAAATTTGAAAAAATAATTTTAAAACTAATTTTTTTCAAAATTTTACGTAATTAAGTTTAATTTTTGTTCTCAGAATTCAACGCTTCCATTAATCTTTAATCCAACACTGAAAAACGTATGGCTCTACGACTTTTTGTTGCCAAGGTATTCAAAAATAACCGAACCTACTTCTTCACAAAAACAAGAAAACCTAGCCTTACGGGATGGCACAAGTGACCATTTAGCCAATTTTTTCGTGTTTTTGTGAAGAAGTAGGTTCGGTTATTTTTGAATACCTTGGCAACAAAAAGTCGTAGAGCCATACGGTTTCCAGTGTTGGATTAAAGATTAATGGAAGCGTTGAATTCTGAGAACAAAAATTATACTTAATTACGTAAAATTTTGAAAAAAATTAGTTTTAAAATTATTTTTTCAAAATTTTGAGTTTGAAAATTTATATTTTTTAAGCTATTCGTTAAAACAATTTAATTTAAAAACAAAATAAAAGGAAAAGTTTTTGGCTTTCCAAAAAGGTATAACACGGTGTTGTAAACGAACCCGTTGATTTTAAATATTTTTTTTTACAAAATAAGTCAATTTTTCAGAAAATTGCCCCTCCCGGCTAAACGGAGGGGAATAGACCCCCCTCCCATACGATTTTTTTCTTGTCTCAACTTAACCTACATGCCTTAGCTTTTTGGCACAACGCTGGTGAATCACCCTGTATATTTCTTTGTATAAAAATATTAGCTTTACACTCGGTGGATAAAATATGTAGGTCATCAACTGCATTGCAGATGAGACATGAGCTATTTCTGGTCTGGGTGAGGACATTTAGTCTCAAACAGGTTGGATTTTGTTCTATTGCAGCTATTTCTTCGTTAATTGACCGGTTACAGTTAATGCATAATCTTGTTAGATTATTTACTGCCAAAGGAGTTCTATCAAAATGATAACGCCTTTGTTTTGCGGTTTCTCGTCTAATGTTGTTTTCTTCTCCATCAATACGGGCCATTGATCTAGGAGGAAAAGTATTCATACAAACAAAACAATTCAGATAATTTCGATTTGCCATATTTTATTTAAAGCATAAAATTTCAATTCTTAGACCTTCAAACAAAGGGATCTAATAATAATAAATAATAACTGTTAGTCCGGTCAAAATAGACAAAAAAATAGTGCTAGGTTTGCAAAAATTCGCATAAAGTTGAAAATTGGTACAGACGTTGGGAACTCCATTTCAAATAAAGTAAGCAACATCCCCATCGATCCGACCGGTGCGTTAAAAGTTATTCAAGGTCAAAAGGTCAACTAAACGGTTTTTTCAATTTTTCTGGTAAACGGTAGGATTTATCGTAAAAATACATGAGACAAAGTTGTAGACCATGAAATTTATCTACAAAACTTGTAAATATCATTTTTTTGTTAGAATAACCATTTCCGAGATATGGTGATTTTAAAACTTGAAGGAGTCACGTTATATTTATGATATGCACATATATGCCACATGCATACATTTAGTCCAGTCGACAGGTTGGAAAAAATTGGTGGAAGGCGGAAAAAGGTCGGAAGCTAATGAAACTAACAGATATTGTTGAAGGATAGTTAATAAATATTTTACGAAGTTTTGGACCTCGAGAGCCCTATTGAAAAAGAGGTGGGGGAGGGGGAAGAGGTAACTGCAAAGTTTTCGACCTTGCAACTGTTTTTCCTCAGTAACTTATTTTCCTTACGTTCTATAGCAAAAGCATTTAAATTTTATAGTAGAACGTCAAATTTCCTACCAAATGGTACCAAAGTTGTTGTATATTTATTCTTTACCGAGATATAGCTCTTCGAAAAACAGGTTATTTTTTCAGAATTTGCTAAAAAATGCCAAAAAAATTCAGCTTATTTTTTCTAATAGACGAAAACTAGTGCGAGGTTTTTGTTTGACGAGATTTTCATACGACATTTTTTAGAAACTGTTAAACAGCACAAATCGTAGTATGAAAATCTCGTCATACAAAAACCTCGCTCCAGTTTTCGTCTATTAGAAGAAAGAAGCTGAATTTTTTGGAATTTTTTTGAGCAAATTCTGAAAAATTACCTGTTTTTCGAAGAGCTTTATCTCGGTAAAGAATAAACATACAAGAATTTTGGTACTAACACAATTGTAGAAAATTTGACGTTCTACTATAATATGGGAATGCTTTTGCTATAGAGCGTACGAAAAAAAAGTTAGTGAGGAAAAACCATTGCAAGGTAAAAAATTTTGCAGTTACCCCTTCAACCTCCCCCTTCTATTTTTCCATAGGGCCCTCGAGATCCAAAACTTCGTAAAATATTTATTAACTATCTTTCAACAATATCTGATAGTTTCATTAGCTTCCGTCCTTTTTCCACCTTTCACCCACTTTTTCCAATCTGTCGACTGGACTAAATGTATGCATGTGGCATATATGAGCATATCATGAAGAACGTGACTCCTTCAAGTTTTAAAATCACGATATCTCCGAAATCGTTATTCTTACAAAAAAATGATCGTAACAAGTTTTGTAGATAATTTCATGGTCTACAACTTTGTCTCATGTATTTTTCTGATAAAACCTACCGTTTACCAGAAAAATTGTAAAAACCGTTTATTTGACCCTTTGACCTTGAATAACTTCTAACGCACCAGTCGGATCGGGATAGTGCTTAGTTTATTTGAAATGGTGTTCCCAACGTCTGTACCAATTTTCAGCTTTATGCGAATTTTTGCAAACCGAAATGTCTATTTTGACCGGACTATGTTTTCAACACAAAAATGCTTAGCATGTAGAACTCCGTAAATAAAAACGAAAAAATGTCAGAGGGACATACGAAGCAATGAACTGAACGTATGAGGGAACGAACGATCTATACCTAAACAAAAACTCAGACGTCTGCCATGGATTCTAACTGGAAGGATCTAAGAACTTTGTTTAATAAAATGACTCGACAAACCGGTTGCATTAATTCATTTAGTTGGAAATATCAAAATCTCGATAGATCAGTGAAGATAGGGCCAAAATATTAACTTTTAATTCATGAGTAGCTTGAGAAAATATTCAATCATGTAATACTTTCTTTAACCGTATAACAGTCAAAATAATTCAAAAAGGCGAGAAATCTTATTTTTAAATGAATCAAAGCCCTGTAACTTAAAATCCGTTGATTGTAGAGGTTTTTGCCCATACAGACTTTTGATTAGAATAACGTCTGGTGTATCATACTAAAATTTCAGCCAATTTGACCGGGAATTTGTTTCCATACATTTAGTGCGTGGTTCTTTCTAGATTCACATGCTTATTAAGGAAAAGGGCAACAAATGGGGCAAAAACTGTCCTCCATATTTCATTGTGTGCAGCAATATACTTCAACTGCAACCAGATATTTTTCTTTGCCTCTACCTCATCAAGGATTGTTGATTGCTAGGTCGTTTGTTTGTTTTCCAGCTGTTTATCAAGTGGCGGGATGAGATGACATAAGCTCCATGGACCTTATTATTATGTCTGCTTCAAATAGGCACAATTTCCATGGACATTTTGAACAATTAGGCAAAAGTCATAAGGTCCATGAACATTATGTCTATTTAAAAGTGGACATATTAATGTCTATATTGAAATTTTGGACTTCAAGTCTAGTTTTATTTATGGAAATTATTTATATTTATATCAAATGCTTTTGTTTAGGTCTATTTTTACTTGCGATTATAGGTATTATGAGCAAGTTATGGATTCGTGCAAGAAAAAATTTTGAGATAACAATCACACATGACATTACTATGATGGAGAAGTCGAAAAAAGTATGTCTGGAAATTCCGTCCGTCTGTCTGTCTGTCTGTCTGTATGTCTGTTCGCGCCTCTAGAGCCTGAACGGATGGGCCGATTTGCTTCAAATTTGGTATCTAGGATTTATTTGGCCGTCCCTCGGAACAAATTTTTATTTTTGCTGTAGGCACAAAAATAATGGCACCTGCCATACAATCGTGAAGAAAAAAATTTGATTTTCTCGAAAACTGCCCCAACGATTTTGATAAAACTTTCGGAATGCTATTTTTGCAAGACAATCTATCTTTTGGTTAGAAAAGATTTTTGTAAATTTGTCTAATAACGGTCCCTCTCATAGAATAAGTATTTTCAAATCAAATTTTCTCGTAAATTAAACAACCGATTTCAATAAAATTTTGGTCACAGGAAGTCATTCATAATATTGATAATATGGCATTTTAAAATTTTCGATTTTTTTGATTTTTTATAATTTTTTCAACAAAATTTTTGATTTTCGAAATATGTTGAAAACGGGTATATTGATTTTTTTTTAAATTATTTTTTCAAATGTAAACTAAAGATTGCCATATATATTTACATACTCAAAAAAATTTCAAAATATTTTTTGGAAAAGTTTTTCAAAAATAACCTTTAAAAAAAAAACTGGTCGAACGATTTTCAATATTTTTTTTTTCCTAGATTATCGTATAGCTTTGAAAGTTTATTGCATACTTATTTTTTCCGAGAAAGCTCTTAAACTAATTTAAAAAATCAAAGAATTTTCGAAATTATTTAAATTTTTTTTATAGCTATATAGCTATGCAGCCACAATAAGCAATTGCTTATCATAAGAGCAAGTTCGAGCGACCCAGTCGTGCATTTTATTTATAATGGGCCTCTGATGGCATTTTTCTTCATAACTTGACGCTACCGATTGAATGGATGAACTAAAGAAATTTGACTATGGACAAACAATTACTCAAAACAGAAATTCGTCTTTTTTATGCATTTTTGATTTTTTTTGGCGTTTCCATTACCTTGACATTACGTCTATTTCAAAATTTACTAATTAGACATGTCTAAATTTTCGATTTCGCCATAAGGTCCATGGACATTATGTCTATTTCGTTCATCGACCTTATGACTATTTCCAAAAAGATTTGAAGGTTCCCGAAATGGCCAACGATATCATCTCTGTTTGCTTTTTTATTTAACGCACATAATTTGTTTTTAACCTATCGGCGACAATAGCTTTGAAAGTACAAATTGCGCAACTGTGAAAGCTTGCATAGCAAACTCGATTTTCCTTGCTAACTTAAAATGTGCGAATAAAAAAGATGACAGTTAAATGTAAAATCCTACCAACTCTTATAGCAGGCGGATGAAAAGTTGGGAACCACCCAACTTTGTTTCAGTTTCTCATGACCTTACACTTGCAAGTTCATTTTTACTTTTGCCATCCACTGGCGCTTGTAAGTTTTCCAATAGGTTCATTTCAAAACTCTCAACAAACTATTTATTTCTAACATATGCCAAACACGCCCCTTCAGCTGAAATACAAGGAATAATGGCGGGCTTACACATGCATAAATTCACCGGTGAGCGCCTGTAACCGTGAGAGTACAAAATTTTCGCGTTTGTAAAGGCTTAAACACGAAACTTAATTTTCCTTGCAAACTTTCCATGTGTGCATGAAAAAAATTCATACTTCATAAATACATGCGAAACCTGGGATCCGTTCAAAATCCCGAAAATCAAATTCCCGAAAGTTCAAAATCCTGAAAAATCAAAATCCCGAAAAATCAAAATCCCGAAAAATCAAAATCCCGAAAAATCAAAATCTCGAAAAATCAAAATCCCGAAAAATCAGAATCCCGAATGTTCAAAATCCCGAATGATAAAAAGCTAATTAGTTACAAATGTTACAGACACAGGCGCCTGCCTGACAAATTTACATACCCTTAGCGGAGCAGCGAAGCTGCGTGAGCGCGGTGTGACTCCGAAAAAGGAGGAGAAAATCAAAAGATCCCGCGAAGCGTGCCACCCAGGTCAAATTAATTACAAATGTTACAGACACAGGCGCCTGCCTGACAAATTTACATACCCTTAGCGGAGCAGCGGAGCTGCGTGAGCGGGTGTGTCCCCGAAAAAGGGAGTTAAAATCCGAAGAACCCGCTAAGCGGGCCACCCAAGTACTGCTGATTATGAAAACTGTTGACACAGGCGCCTGCCTGCATCACTAATCCGATTTTTCAGTATTGATTGCTATTCGGGATTTTTTCTTGATTTTTTCGGGATTTTGATTTTACGGGATTTTGATTTTTCGGGATTTTGATTTTTCGGGAATTTGATTTTTCGGGATTTTGATTTTTCGGGATTTTGAACTTTCGGGATTTTGGTTTTCGGGATTTTGAACCAGACCCGCGAAACCTTAGCAACTGCTGTTACCGGCGCAAGAAAAGTTGGTGAGCAACAGACTCTTATTATATTTTCATGCATGTTCCCAACCAACGCGTAAGTGTATGTTTACACAATGCTTTCTGCTTTTTGCTAATAAATTCATTCATGTGTAAACCACACAAATAACAGAAAAGGAACACGGCAGAATTAAGCAAAACTAAACAAAAGGCAACTGCAGAAGTTAACAAAACAAAACAACAATTTGGAAATTAATCCAAGGCAACGGCAGAAGTAAGCAAAACTAAACAGAAGGCAACTGCAGAAGTAAACAAAACAACAATTTGGAAATAAATCCAAGGCAATGGCAGAAGTAAGCAAAACTAAAGAAAAGGCAACTGCAGAAGTAAACAAACCAAAACAACAATTTGGAAATAAATCCAAGGCAACGGCAGAAGTAAGCAAAACTAAACAAAAGGCAACTTCAGAAGTAAACAAAAGAAAACACCAATTTGGAAATAAATCCAAGGCAACGGCAGAAGTAAGCAAAACTAAACAAAAGGCAACTGCAGAAGTAAACAAAACGAAACACCAATTTGGAAATAAATCCAAGGCAACGGCAGAAGTAAACAAAAACACACTAAACAAACAGTGAACAAGAAAAGCAGGAAAAGGAGAAACGTCAAAAATATTTGAGAAATATAAAATTTCTCATGATAAATCTAAGAGGTAAGTTCAAATATTATTAAATTAAACCTACCTATTTAAAATAATTTATTTTTTAATTTAAATAGCCTATAACCTGGCCAGTGAATGGGGGAAGATCTTGGGATAAACTACATTGCGAGGTTAGTGGTGTGTCGTCAGTTTTTCTGTCATATACAGACAAACTGACACACAAACAAAATTACTCTTTTATATATAGTAGAGATTCCATAGAATGTCCATCCGTCCTTCCGTCCGTCCGTACGTATACTCTCTAGAGGCCGCAATTTTTGAGCTAGAAATCTGAAATTTGGTGCATACAATCTTTGGTGCAAGAGTAAGGCTAAGTTTTTGAACCGGTAAAATCCACCCACAAATACGCCCACAATCGCCATTTTTGATGAAAAACCTCAATTTGGTAAAATCAAATTATGTTTTTTGTAAAGTTACGATCAAAGCATAACGCTAAAATTTTGCACACGGAAGCCTTGGTAATCCTCCTTCCAATCAAATAAAAATATTCTAGTTTGGGGTATTTTGTGGGTATTACTTGCACATAAACATCTTGTGTATGAAAAAAATTTGGGCGTGGCTGACGCCCACATTTTACTAGAAATTATAAAAAAATTGTTTTTGTAAATAAACGGTATTTATAATGAATCCACAAGCCAAAATTTTGCGTCACTTAATAGAAACTAAAAAGTTTTTTTTGAATTTTGGGCCTATTATTTATGATTCCAAAATTAATTTTCACTTGAACCGTCTGTATTTATTTATTATTATTTAAAAACTTTAATCACTTTTCTAGAAAGATTTTTTTTTTTGACAATGAATTTCACAGAATTAAACAAAAAATTAGATTTTACGCTTGAGAAATGTCAAATTATTGTAGTGTGTGTGCAAATTTGTGTAAAATTTGATCTGAAGTCTGATCTGATATCGAGAAAAAAATTGGTTCGACGTACCAACAAAAATCACATAAGAATCGATTTGCACTATAATTTGATTTAAAATCCTTTTTCGTGCTCACTCTCACTCATGCGACTTCGTTTCTCCCCGAAAAAATTGTTTGGTAGTTTTTTTATCTTTATTGAAAAATTCATTTTTAGACAATGCCAAAAATTAATAAACTATGCACGTGCTGATAAACTCCTGTTTTGTGAATAACAGAGAGAAATATTTTTTCTGGCATAGTTTTCTTCATGATCGCTATAAAAGCTAAAAACGAAAAAAATCTTATTTTCATCCCGTTCCACCATTTTCGGTTTGATTTTCCGTATTGCTATAACTGGCTCCTAAGTGTGAATTTTATTTTCAAAAAAGGTAAAAAAGATACTTTTTTTTAAATAAAATGATATAATTTTTCTTAAATTGATATCAAGAGAAAAAACTCAAAAAAAAAGAATAATAACAAAACGATAAAAGCTTTCCCTACTTAAAAAAACGAGTGAGTATGTTGTCATATTAAATTGCAATTTTCAGCAAATAAAAAAATAAAAAAAATAAAATGTTTCAAACTCGAACTTTCAAATTAAACAAATACTACTTTATTTCATAAAATTTTTTTACCTAAATTTAAAAAAAGAAGCGGTGTACAAACCATATCATATGAAAAATATGCAATTTTATGTTTTGGGGGGCTTCCTAGACCGGTAAAATAAAAAAAAGTTAAAACTTATCGATGTTCATGATAGAATCTAGTTTCAATGATACAAAAACAAATTATCTTGGTCGATTTGGTTGAAAATTTTACAAACTGCGTTTGCCTAAAGAAAAAAAGTCCCCTTGGTTGACCTCAGTTTTATTATATATATAAAAAAAAAAAATATGGTTTCAATAGCGAGTAGAACTTATTTAGTCTGATTAAGAAACTGAAGCAAAAAAAAATAATAATAATAATAAAGCTACTTAACAGAGGAAAATTAATAGGACATGATAATTTGTGTCTAAATCATACGAAAAATGTATACTTTTTAATCTTTTGAAAGTTGAAATATAAGTTAAATAATTACTTGATGACATATCTGCTCACATTTATTGAATAAACTAGCCAACCCGGCGAACTCCGTTTCGCCATCAGATGGCTTCGTTTCTTGTAACATTTCATTTGGGGATTAAAAGATGAAGACAAATGATTTTTTTTTTTGTTTTATATTTGAAATGTAACAATTTTATATCATTTCACAACAGTAATGAATTCATTTCGATTACAAAAATGAAGTGTAATTTAGTGGAACTTCTCTAAGTAAAAAATGAAAGTGAATCCAAAGTAAATACTGAATCGAAGCGTTATACGTGGCCGCAAGTTATTCGTTTGATTGAAGTGCTCTTTGGTTAACCACATTTTTTGTTTTTGGTCTGACGTTAACACAAACAAAGCGGATGGTTTTCCAACTCGTGAACACGCAACGTAGAGCTGCCCATGTGAACAACAATGATTTTCTATATTAATCCCGCAAACACTAAGCGATTGGCCTTGCGACTTGTCAGTCAAACGGAAGATCAGTCGTTATCATTGGTATTCGAGGAATACATACATTTTCATCTGCGTACTTTCCGTTAATAATGGTTGCCTCAATCAAATTCGGCATAAGTCTTTTCACCGCAAGTCGAGTACCGTTGCAAGGTCGCGGTGGATTCAAATTACGCAATATCATAATAACTGAACCACCTTTGAGTTGCAAGTTATGTGGTGGAAATACTGGTAATTCCAGAGTGTTCCAAAACTCCGTTGGATAATTTACTACATCATCAGGATTTGTTATGGAATCAACGGATTTGTATGTCACCTAATCGCCATCGATTTTTGATTGAATGGTGAAATTCAGCGCATTACATCATTATTCTTTGCGGCGAGAATTGCTCGTTGACTTAACTAAGCATAATTCTGATAGTTCTCACTAATGTTTGGGAAAACTTTTTCAATAAGAGCTAATTGAGAGTCTTCAAATCGGCAAAAGTCGTTGGTAAGAGTAATTAATCCAGATGTCGCATCAACTGGGACTTTTCCATTTCCAACAGCTAACAATTGTTTGGAAAATTGTGCAGCACTGATCATTTTGAAGTTGAACTCTCATATTAGTGGTTAGCGATAATAAAAGTGGCTAAAATCAATGAAATGACGAATGTTTTCCCTGTTCCTCCAGGTTCGTCCAGGAAGAATAGACCACCAGTATTATTGTCCACCGCTTGCATTAATGTTTAGTATACTTGTTTTTGCTGTTCATTCAGCAACGGCACATTATTTCGAATGAATTCCTGCAATGTATCAACATTGTATTGCAGCTCTCGATTTAATTCTTGGTTGAATGCATCGTGCATCGATCGTTTTGGCGCAATCATTCCTACTTCAATCAGTGGCTTGTTTGCAATAGTCAAGTATTGATCGTCAATCAGAATCAATCCTTCATTGTAGATTTCATCGGTTATTTGCATGTCGGGATTATTCGCTCGAATGCGCAAGCGATGCAAGATATCTTTACATATGTCGTTTTTGTATTTGTTCCATAACTGAATTGGTTGCGAAGGGAAACATGTGGTGATGATAATTGCAAACAGCGTTCGTATTTGGTACGCATTTGATGAAACAACTGAATCCGCAAGTGTTAAATCCCAATGAGAATCGTTCTCCAGCAAACCCAATAGTTGACATGCTTCTCGATATGTTTGGCATTGGTGGCCATTCACAGTTTTCAAATGCGCAAATGATTTTGGTCCACGTACATTTACCAACAGCAGTCGCAAATAAAAACATTCATCATTTCTAGGATGAACAGTATACATGCGACCTGGCGCATCAGTGGAAAACACCTGTGGCCAATCTGGGACTGGGGTTCCTTGTTTGCGACGTTGGAATTTCTTTGTTGGTTGATTCCAAGTGTAATACTTGAGCATTTCAACGTACATCAGCGTCGCTGCGGATGGATCTGCTTCAGACATTGCAAAGAAGCTAGTCAATGTTGCCGATGGTGGTCTCTCAGCTCGTTGTGCCGCATTAGCCTCAGTAAAGTAAACTATTTGTCCATTTTCCAAATGCACTGCTAAATGTACAACTGTGGGATATCTTTCATGAGTATGAAATGAAAATAATCGCCACAGTGCTTCATTAGTGCTGTATTATCTGCCCATTTGGAAGTTGCTGATTTCGTCATTCGCATTTTCTGACGCAATACCAAACACAGCCATGTTGCTGCCTTTTGTGACGTACTTGCACAAATATTTGACTGATTTGGCCGAATGACATTTCTCAATATTCGCATGTGTTTAGAAAATTCGTGATAGCGGCGGGCAATATGGTACAATGAACTCACTTCCGTTCGGCAAACAAATTAAGATATGAGCATGCGTAAGTCCACGCTTCTGCCATTGTCACCAAAAACTTGATACGTAGTAAGCACATCCGTTATAACCTTGAGTTTTTGCTGAAATACTCTGGCATTATGGCATGGCTTTCTAGCGGCTTTTGGCCCGGGTCCAACTCACGTTCAATTTCCGTCCACTTCGGATTGCATGTGAACGTAATAGATAAATCTGGAGTTCCATAATTTCCCACGTACGTCATAGCATCTTGAGCGTATTCGTGCATGTGGCGTGGGCTTCCGATATAAGATGATGGGAGAATAGTCAGGCGTCCAATATTCTGAACATTACCATCTGAATGAATAGCATCACGCATGTGTATATAGTCCTCAGATCGTAGCTTTGCCTGATTGAATCAAATGAACGCTAAACGTTCGTTCTCGACTTTGACATGCATGTCGACAGCGAATTGCTGGAATAGCCGACGGCACTTCACAATGACATTCTCCTCATGTGTACGAATCATCATACGATACGCATAGTAATTCATTGCGCTTAGATTTTTGTTCGTTGATACGCCTGAAAATGCAAAATTAAATTGATTGTTAATGGAAACCAATAATAGCAATAATTAGTGTGTGAATATTTTACCTTTAAGTGGATCGACCATCTTTAACGTGATGTCGTATCCGTCTTGCCCTTGCCAACAGTGTTGGATAGTTACGCGTAACTTTGAAATTTTAATTAGTTACACGTAACTAATGTAACTTATGTAACTAATGTAACTAATGTAACTTATTGTAACTAAATGTAACTAACTATAACTAATAGAATTGTTCAAATACAAAAACTCACATTTTATGTTAAATTGAAATTTAGAAGTTCTGCCCACAAACCCGATCGAATGATCGGATGTTTTAGGGCAAAGCTGGGCCAGCTGCCATCTGTGGCAACGGCAACCTAGCAAGGAATAGGTTCATTTTTAAATTACTATATTTCTGCAAGAAAAAATTTAAAAATAATAAAACAAAATAGATCTCGTTTGATTTCCTTTGGGTAAGCTAAATCTGAAATTTGAGACCAAATCTGAGATCAAATCTGAATTTACCATACAAAAATAAATCACAATACACAAAGAAATGTCCAGAAGTCTTAAGAAAGAACGGAAAACTTCAAATGTAAGTAAAAATCTATTGTATGCTCCAAGAATATAATATTTTATTAGATTTCCTTTTCATCAGGAACATAGTAATTTCAATATGTATTCCTTGCCAGGTTGCCGTTGCACTTGCTTATAAAAGAATTTTGTCAATAGTCGATTGGGATTCGGGATGAAATGTGAGTTTTTTATTTTTTATTATTAAGTTAGAGTTAGTTTTATTTAGTTACATTTAGTTACATTAGTTACATTAGTTACGCCAAATATTGGGCGTAACTAATTCATATTAGTTACGCGTAACTAAACGAGTAACTTACTTCGTGTAACTTACTTGCCAACACTGCTTGCCAATGAATGATTGGATATTGTAACGCATCGTACAAACGATGTGTCTCGTTTACACGATGCATGCTATTGCTTCTTCGCTGAACGACAATATCTCGTGATGTAGTTGGATCGACAACAATAATTGCAGCAACATCATCAACAATGGGTGCATTGAATCTTCGCTATCTGTGATAGCAAACAATTAAGATAGAATAATTAATTTATTTATTTTTGAAGAATACGGTGTGACTTCTGATCGTGTGATGGTGTAGGGTGTGGTGTATGTATAGTTCTTATGTGTTGCAATTGATTGTGTTGGTGTGATTGATTGGTGTGAGTGATTGGTTGTGTGTGTTGTATCTTTAGCCTTGCAAGTCGGCATGAAGCTGCCTTCTCGAATGATATTAGCTCCAAAGGAAGTCATTAGAAAGCAGCTATTGTATTCAAGGATGCGTTGAAGAAAATGGTTGGAATCGGGATCAGTTCCATCGAACAATGGTTTCAGTGGCTGTGGTGGTGTAAGTAATGGATCCAGTTTGACTTTTTCACTTGCGCAGCACAATCCAGCCACTTTAACGCATTGCAATATCGGCATACAGTCGTCATTGATCCAATATCTAAATTGTCATCATCACTGTAGTTCGCAGTGGGATCATATTGGAATGCCAAGCGATTGTATGATGCCAATGATCTTCGTGTGCTCACGCGTTGTCTCAATCGGGCATTTTCTCTTATTATATTTTGTTGTTCTTCGCTTAAGTTCTGTGAATACACTTGTTGCTGGCGTGCATGTCTTGTGCGGCAGCCGATGCTCGCACGTCGTCCTCTCGGCATTTTGGACTATGGACAGACTGGTGAATTTAACCTCAAATGCACGATCCACATAATTTACACAGTTCAACTACCACCTTAAGGACAAATGCCTGCTGTTGAAGTTGAATAAAAATTTGCACAATACGCGTGGTTTCCAATTGAATTGTTAGGAAACGAATAACTTTAACCTCAATTTCACAATTTCACAGTGAACACAATACCGGTTTTAAGTTAGCGTTTGAAAGGACGTGTGCATAGTAAATGTCACATGAAATTAACTGAGCAGAGTACAATGAGTAGCTGTCAAACAATGTATCACGCACCGGCGCCATCTACTTAAAATTAAACGTACTTATTTTCGTGGGGGATACTCACACACCACTTACTGGCGCCGTTGTAGCACATGATCTGTATCAGAGATGGCGCTGTATGTGAAAAATGATTTTCCGTTTCTGCTTTTCGCTTGAAATTTTTCCTGAATTTTCTTTAATATAAACCTCACGGAGCCCGAGACCTTTCCAACGAATGCAAAACCGTGGAAATAGGTTCGTGCGTTCTGGAGTTATAGCGTCAGGAAGGAAAACCCAACTTATTTTTATATTATAGATAATAAATTTTATTTCATTAAAATATCTTTACAAATATATTAGATACATACATTAAGTTTTGTGCATGCACTACCCTACATTTACATGGGAGACCCACCCTTAAGGTTCGTTCTTGTTGATTCTCATCATCGGGCTACCCTTTTGAATGAATTTTTTACTTGCTCTATAGGCCAATTATTGGTTTCGTGCAGAAAAAAAAACTAGATTTTAATCAAACATGACATTACGATGATAGAAAAGCCAAAACAAGTGGTTTTCGTCATACCGTCCGTCGCGTCGGTCTGTCCACTGAACCGAAAAGCTTCATAATATGAATTAAAAAGTTTATTGCGACAATTAACTTTTTTATTGAAACTCGTCCAACAAAAAAGTTAATTGCGACAATAAACGGCTGTTTATTGATTTAATTTTTCCATAATAATTCAATAAACTATTAATTGATAATTAAAAAAGTTTATTGAACTAGTTTATTGATTTTAAGCACAATTTATTGAAAGAGTTTATTGGCGCAATGAACGTTTATTTGTAGCAATAAACCGTTTATTAAGGCAATACACGGTTAATTGCAATAAGGGTTATTTAATAAGCTCAGTTTATTGGCGCAATGAACTCAGTTTATTGGCACAATTAGCCATTTATTGCCACCATAAACTGTTTGTTGGGATAAATAATAGTTTATTAATTATTGAGCTTATAATTGGAATTAATATGGGCCTAAACTGCACGGCTGGATTTAGTTTCGTCAAAGTTGAATTTTTTGTGTTTAGTTTTTCAAAATGGTAAGTGATTTTTGTGTTGTATATTCAAATGTTCACGGGCTAAGAAAGAATTTATTTTCTGTGTACGTCCATACTGTGCAATACAGGCCAGCTGTTTTGGCAGTAAATGAAACCCAGGTTGGACAGAATACTGATTTATCAGAATTTTGTTTGTTTGGATATAACTTAGTGCCATTACTTTTTTCCCACCATGGTCTTGTCGTTTATGTTAGGAATGATATTGCTTGCCAGAGCCTTCCCCAATATGGGCATTGTTCTAATACGAACTTTATTTTTCTGTGGCTCAAATTCACTGTCCGCAAGCATATCATTCATTACTGTTTTCTTTACAGGAGTCCGAATCTTGACAGCATGTCTACTTGTGATGAGTTAGATGTTTTGTCAGATTCAATTTCCCGAATTGTTTCCCATTGTCCGCACACTGAAGTCATGATTACGGGCGACTTCAATGTACACAATTCAAGTTGGCTCCGCTGTTCTGGCCAGACAACACTCGAAGGAAGGTATACCGAGATCTTTGCTGAGTATAACCATCTTACCCAGCTTGTCGATGAGCCTACTCGTATACCAGATGTTGATGGGCATTCCGCCCATACTTGTTCCTTACTTTCCATCCTGATGACCATTGTGTCATTTCAGCTTATTTCTCGATCTCCAACCATCCAGTTAAAGAAAAAATTCCCATTAGGACCGTTTGGCAATACGAGAAAGCCAACTGGGACGGTCTGAATAATTTCTTTCGCAACTTTAAATGGTCATTATGCTTCCTCGATAATGACATTGATGCCAGTGCTGAAATGATTACAAAAGTGATTTTTCTTGGAATGAGAACTTTTGTCCCTCACAGAACAAAATGTATCAAACCAAAAGAAAAGTCTCAGTTTACCGAAGAGAGTAAGCTTCCGATCCTACAAAGCCAACTCATTTGAGGAAAATCGGAAGAAACAAAAACAAATTAGGAACTCGTGCAACTCCGTTATACACAAAACGAAATTCTTACATGACCAGAAGTTACGCCAAAAAATTCTGCAATGTCCCAAAGGCAGTAAAAACTTCTGGTCATTTGTAAAAAACGTCAAGAACTCAACGTCATCATCAGTTCCAACGCTCATCGCCGAAGATAAACCTATTGTCAGCTCTTCAGAGAAGGCGAATATGCTCGCAGCTCATTTTGCTGCAAGTTCTACGTTGCCTGCAAGCAACAATGCCCCTCCTGTACTTGATAACGTTAATTCTTCTATGGGACAGATATTTTTCCGCACTTGTACAGTAGCAAGAGTACTTAAAGATCTTGATATGCACAAATCCGCTGGCCCGGATGGTATATCCCCTATTCTTCTGAAGAAGTGTTCTTCATCTCTGGCAAAACCACTGCGTAAGCTTTTTCATCGCTCCTTTCGATCAGGAATCTTTCCTAGTAGATGGAAAACAGCATTTGTCCAGCCCGTCCCAAAAAAAGGTGACTCCTCCTCCCCCTTCTCCGACGGACCAATTGCACTTACGTCCCTTCTTTCCAAGGTCATGGAAACGCTGATAAATCGTCAGCTCAAGAAATATCTGGAAGATCGGGAGCTTTTAAATGACCGGCAATACGGCTTTCGCAGCAATCGTTCCACTGGTGATCTGATGGCATATCTCACCGAACAGTGGAAAAAATCTGTGCATCACTTTGGCGAAAGCAAGATTATTGCGCTTGATATTTCAAAGGCATTTGATAGAGTTTGGCATGAAGCTCTTTTATCGAAAAAGCGTGCATTTGGTATCGATGATACTCTTATTCGTTGGATTAGAAGCTATCTTCTGGACCGTTCAATACAAGTTGTATTAGACGGTTTCAAGTCTGATCTCCACAAAATAAATGCTTGTCTGCCCCAGGGCTCCGTTCTGTCTCTGACTCTCTTTCTCATTTTTATAAATTAATGATATCTTGTCTGTGACTTCTAATCCATTACATTGTTTTGCTGACGACTCAACCCTCAGCTTTTCGTATACGTTTGATAATTCACGGCCTTCGCCTTCGGACGTGTTATTACAACGAAACCGTATGATAAGCTTGTTAAATTCCGATTTAAACAGCATTGTGAATTGGGGTACTAGAAATGGGGTATAGTTTAATGCGTCGAAAACTCAATGCTGTCTTTTGTCGTTGAAGCTAAACATACCCCCAATGCCATTATCTATGAATGGTACTTGCATCGAGGAGGCCGAAAAGCTATCAGTACTCGGTATGTGTATCAGTGACAATCTTCGTTGGAATGATCATATACTTGAGATTGCCAAGAATGCTGCATGATGCTTAGGCTTTCTTAATAGATGCAAGAAGTTTTTCACCCCTTCTGATCTGGCTACAATTTACAAAGCGTTTATACGCCCTAAACTCCAGTATAACTCCCACCTCTGGGCAAGTGCTTCTCAAACTTTTCTCCACCTGCTCGACAGACTTCAGAAAAAAGCTTTAAAATTAATAGGAGAGAGAAACGTTATATAAACATTTCCGTCACTCGAACATTGTCGAAATGTCTCATGTCTTTTCTTATTTTACAGATTCTTTTACAAAAAATGCTCACTCGAGGTAGCCAGCTGTGTTCCACCCCTTAAACATTTCACCCGTAATACTCGTCTTACAAGGAACGCTCATCAGTTTACACTTGAGCCCAATTTCAGACGAACAGTGAAATATAGAGATTTTTTCTTTAGCCGTACAACACGAATGTTAAATGGATTGCCTGGCAGAATTTTTCCTTGCCATTTTGATCTTCAAACATCCAAGATCAATGTTCATCGACACCTCCTTTCCCTTTCTTCCTAACTTCCTATCGCTCGCGCTGTGACTTATCATTAAAAGGGCTATAACAAACCCCTTGAGCGCGTGTGCATTATGAAAAAAAAAAAAAAAAATTGAAAGTTAACTCATTTTAAATAGAAATTTGGATCATCAATTAATAGTTTATTTCGACAATAAATTGTTCATTGTCGCAATAAATTCATTTATTGGCGCAATGAAGTCAGTTTATTGGCGCAATTAACCGTTTATTGCCACAAGAAACAGTTTGTTGTTGCAATAAACTCTTTATTCGGACAATTAATAGTTTATCGAAACGCATTTTTTTTCGAAATGTAACTTTGGATCATCAATTAATAGACAGTGAAATGTTTATTGAGACAATAAATGGTTAAGATACTATCGCAATAAATTCATTAATTGGCGCAATGAAGTCTTTTGTTGTTGCAATTACTTATTGTCAGAATTAATTCATTAATTGCCACAATAAACTGTTTGTTGGGACAATTAATAGTTTATTGAAAGTTCAATTTTTTTTAATGGAAATTTGGATCATCAATTAATAGTTTATTGCGACAATAATAGGTTTATTCAGACAATAAATGGTTTTTTGTCGCTATAAATTCAATAATTACGGCAATGAAGTCAATTAATTGGCGCAATTAAGCGTTTACTACCAGAACAAACCACAATTAACCGTTCATTGGCACAGTAAACCATTAATTGTCGCAATAAACTTATTTATTGCTGAAATACATGCATTTATTGCCGCAATGAACTCAGTTTATTGGCGCATTTAACCGTTTACTGCCACAATAAACTCGTTTACTGGCGCAATAATTTCATTCTTGTGTAATTTTCGACTTGAATGTATATAATGTCTTTCGTAAAGATCGCGATTTGCAAATATTCACTTATCTAATAGCAGTAAAAAAAAATTTCACGCTATGAGGTTACCCCAATTAGAAACTTTTAATGAAGATGTCTGGGTATGTATTAATGGGAAAAGTAATGCAAAAACATATATATGCTGCTGTTACATAAGACGCAGATCTTCTAACGAGGTATATAAGAACAGTTTTGATAGTCTCTCAGAGAAATCACACATGTTTTTATCTAACTCATCACTTATTTATTTGGGTGATTTCAACATACCTGAGATTTCATGGCAGTAAGATAATAACTCGAAGGCAATGATACCTTCTGAGTACACCGGGTATAAAGCAGATTCATTGATCTTAGCAACCTCTATGTGTAATCTTTAACAATACAACTCGGTACGAAACAATGATGGCAAATTATTGGATCTTGTATTCACTACTTTTTTTCATGAATCATTTTCTGTTGAAGCTTGCACTTATCCATTAATTATTAATAAAATTTATTGTGTCTGTCCCAACTTATCTACCTGAAACAAATGTTGTGAAACGAAATTTTTTCAAAGCTAACTATGGGGGATAAGATCTCAATTAAGTGAGACTGACTGGACCTTTCTTAATAATATGAACATTGATGCATCTGTTGAAAGTTTTTATGAAATTTTAAATAATTTAATTTTGTCTTTTGTTCCAGTAAAGAAACAACGATATACTCAATTTCCATTGTTGGTACTCACAAACACGAATTAAGCTTATTATAGAAAAGGACCGATTTCATAAAAGAGTTGTAAAATTCAAACGGGATGATGATAGACAAATGTTTAAGTATTTGCGTCGATTGTGTAGAAGGAATTAGATCTATGTTATAAAAAGTATGTAGATAATACTGAAAATAATCTTAAAAATAACGCAAAGTACTTTTGGTCGTATACTAAAAAACTCAGAACGACTAATTCAATACCTGCAGTAATGACACATAATGGCATAAATCATTCCACCCCATCGACCATTTGTGAAGCTTTTTCCATGTTCTTTAAAAATAACTATTCTGACCATGCAGATAACACTTTTTCATAACATGATTCTCACGAAGTGACGAGCAGTGCTACTGTGAGTTTTTCAAATATAAGTCTTAGCAACGTATCTTATGTAATCGAAAGATTGGACACAAATAAAAATGCCGGACCTGATGGTATTCCAAATATTTTTCTCAAAGCTTGCCAAGAAGTTTTAAAAACACCGATTTGCACTCTGTTTAATAAGTCATTACAAGAAAAAGTATATCCGGAAAAATTTAAAGAAGTAATGCCAATTCATAAAAATGGTAGTACATCAGAAATAGCTAACTACTGTCCGGTCTGTATTTTAAATGCTTTAGCATTAATTTTTGAAAAATGTGTTCATCATAATTTAATGATTAAACTAAGACCTATTATCAACTCAAAAGAGCATGGTTTTATTAAAAGCAGGTCAACAAATTCTAACCTGGCAACAATAACGCATGATGTGGCGAGTGCTTTAAGCCGTACACTCCAAGTCGACGTCATTTATACAGACTTTTCGAAAGCTTTTGATAAAGTTCGTCATCAAATTATTTATAGAAAGATGCAAGTAATGGATTTTAATGCTGATGTTATCCTATGGCTTGGATCCTATCAGACAAATAGATCACACAAAATAGTTCTAAACCAAAACGAATCAAGTCCTTTTTTCCCTCCTTCTGGTGTGCCACAAGGCTCAGTATTAGGTCCTCTCTTATTTTTAATATATATTAATGAAATAACGGATAAAATTCAAGCTTCATCACTAATATATCAGATGATTTAAAAATTTATCGAGAAATTACTTGTGTAAGAGATTGCATTCTACTGCAAAAAGATCTAAATACTCTAGAGACATGGTGTTCTACAAACGAGCTTTCTTTAAATACGAACAAATGTAGTATTATGTCCTTTTCACGTCAAAGATTTTCCACAGTTTTTAACTATCGTATAGGTGAAACCGATTTAACCCGTGTTACTGAGCAAAATGATCTTGGAATTATATTTGACTCAAAGCTTTTGTTTGATGTACACTATAATCATATAAAAAAAAAGCAAGAACTATGGGTTTTATTTTAAGAACATGTAAATTCTTTCGAAAAACTGAAACCTTCGCGACACTCTATAACTCGTTGGTTCGCAGTTCTCTTGAATACGCATCGACTGTATGGAGTCCAATATAGAGACGCATTCGAACAAAATAGAGAGTGTACAAAGAAAATTTACAAGAACTCTACAATACAAACTTCACCAGAACCACTTCGAATATAATGATAGGTTATATTTATTCGGAATGGTTTTGTTATTTAAACGCAGAATTACTCTCGTTGAGTTATTTCTCTGCAAAATCATTAATAATAAAATAGAATCACCAGACTACGCTACGCAATAAGTATTTATAATCCGATTCGTATTAGCTGTCATTTTGTTACATTTAATATACCTTTCTCACGTAATAACTTACTTTTTAAATCACCCTTGATAAGAATTCAAAAGTACAATAATAAAGTTTTCACAACGTTTGATATTTTAAATTCTTCTAACGTAAACCCGAAAAAAGTCATATTAAGAAATGTCAGTGAATGTGGCTCATCTTTCATTTCCATTTTAAATTAAATCTTTCCATATTTTGAATTTTTTTGAATTTTTTAAATTAAATCTTTCTACGATCCTTTGTCTCATTTGGCCTCTTTTATCATTACTAATATCCAAATAATATATTCGTTGTTTGAATTAATAATATTTCTTTTTGTAAACACCTATAGTTTAAGTTTATGAATTCTTTTTAACTTGAATTTATTAAGAATATAGCTTGTAAAAGGTTTAT